>APFE030202095.1:3362-29501 GCA_000404065.3 Pinus taeda
CAAACAATATTGCCAGAAATTGAAGAGGAAGGAAAAATCATATTGGAACTTGGAGCAGTCACAGAAACAAGAACCCAACAACTACGAAATCGATCAATTTCAGAGTATCTCATGAAGTGGAAGAATTTACCCACTGAAGAGTCCACATGGGAGGACAAGAATTTTATACAGAAGCATCAATAACTACTCAAGCGTTGAGGACAACACTTTTTGAAGGAGAGGGGCATGTTAGGCCCCTTACTACTAGTGTAACCCCTTATTGTTATTAGTACCCCCCCCCTTATTATATTGTTGTACCCACATAGTCCCCATATTGTTATTATTGTGCCCCATAGAAGCCCACTATTGTTATTATTGTGCCCTTACATTATTATTGTTATGTCGGCTCTGATTATATTATGACCACTTAGACTCCTATATATAGAAAGGAGTTCTTGTAATTTGTATCATCAAAGGATCATTCATTTGTGTAATGTAAAGGAGGTTTCCCCCTCGAAGAGGCTAAATTCTAAGGCGTTGATCTATCTTTTATAGCTTTTTGTGAGATGGTTTCATAATAGATGCATCTAAATGCAAAAGGGGGAAGGCATAGATCCATTCCTTACCAGGATTCAAGAGGTCTGAGATCAACTGTCATCTATTGAGGCAACACCTCAACCCATGGAGCTAGTGGGATTGGATCTCAAAATTGTTTCACATGAGTGGCAGGTCTTTATCCAAAGCATATTGGGCAGAGATAGTCTACTAGAGTGGGACAAGATGTGAGCCAATTTGTAGTTGGAGGAGTTGAGATGAGCTCTTTTAAATATCTCCATCAGTGGCAACAACAACAATGGATAGAAGGTGGTGAAGGAGGAGGAGAATGTGGCCTCACATCAAAGGGTCCTAGTTAGGGGCAGGGAGAGCAGAGGAAGAAGAAGAATGAATAAGAAGGACCTGTCAAAGGTCAAACTCTTTAGATGTGGTGAGCTTGGTCACTACAATACTTAGTGTCCTCTCAGGAAGAAAGACAAGGAGGAGAAGTAGGACCAAAAGACAAGTTCTGCAGAGATTGAGAGATTGTCCTCTAAGTTGGAGGAAGAATTCATGATGTTCACAAATATACCTCCAGGAGCGAAGTGGGGATATTTGGTACTGTAGTCCCAGATAACTACACAGGGTGGGAAAGTTCCTTGAGAAGTTTGCCTCATGGATCATTACCTTGCTACATGGGCCCACAATATTCAGTAGTAGGATGAATCAATGACAGTTGATGCAATCAATACCAAAGTGACAGTTGCAAAGTAGTAGCAGTTAAAGGTTGGGGAGCGCAGTGTAGTGTTGAGAACAGAGCAGGTGGCTCAGTGCATAGTTGGCACCAACGCAGATTCCTCAGTGAAAATGCAGATGTTAGTAGCATTCAGAGACTCGGTAAATAGATGCATCATACTGAACACATTTGATTCAATATTTTGGATGCTTTTCAGTTGCAAATGTTGCAGTTGCAGCAGCAACATATGAGAGGTAGTTGCAGTGCAGATACAATGTTAGCAGCAATATCGCAGCATCAGAAGCAGTAGAAATGCAACATATATCAGAGTTGCATAGTGGTTTGTGGGAAGCAGCAACCAAACATCAACAACGTGACAGGAGATGATATAAAGACAAAGTTTTATGACAGGATGTGCAACATTAGAACACAATCCTCGCTAAGAGGAAGTGTTAGTTTTTATAGCATCAAATGTGTTCTAGCCACGAAATTTGGTGAAGATGCTAGAATACATGAGATCTCCAAAACCCAGAAATCATTTTTGTAAATTCGACCTAGAAGTGTTGCAATTAGGTTATTAACCGATTTTAAATATTTCTTAAGTCTAAACTTAGGGAATATAGTTAATCAATTAGTGTTAATTGAGATTAGGCGAGAATGATCTAGAAACTCACTCAGATCGATCTAGAGATGATCCTAGTCATTGATTATGTTTTAATCTTGGCCATTGGTGCTCAAGAAATGGATTATAAGAGGAGGTTGATGTGGTGATGGAGAAGACACTTGAGTAGTTCAATTTCTTGAGTATCAGGAGTCAGTTGTCGGAGAGAGAGTTGAGATCAAAGTAGTGAGTGAGGGGCGGGGATAGTGATTCGGAGGAATTTTTTCCAGATCTAGAGAGGTAGTAGCAAGAGGGTCGAGTTATCCCAATGAAGAAGTGTAGAGCTCTACATAGTAGCTTTAGAGAGGGTAGTTCAATTTGCTGGAGAGAAAATCATTCTTAGATCTAGAGTCGAGCAAAGGTTCCAAAGGGTTGAAGAGACGAATATCTCAACAAAAGAAGGAAAAACAACTTCATCAAAGACCAATCAAAAGCTAGACATCATAGTGTCTATGGAATCTAGTGCAGAGGATGACGCAGAAACTTCAGGAGGCCGAGTTTTATGTAGGCAAGTTGTATCAGGATTGCTTGTGGAGGAAGGGTAAATCCCCTCCAATATTTTTGCCTATAATTTCTTGTTGTGGATTTCTAGTTTCAGGCATCTAGATCGTACTCATATTTTCACTTCTAATAATAAAAACCCTCATTGTTGCACCAATTTTCCCAAGTTGGGTTTTTCTGGGGACATTTGTCCAAAAATAATTGTCTCATATTTTATGTGTGTGTGCTAGTATTTCTTAGTTTACAACACATTATTTTTCTGCAGTATTTTATTTGTGAAGGTTGTAGTGTATTTATTTCGATATTTGTGGTAGCAGATTAAATTGTTAAATTAATTAAGAATTAGGAGAAATAATACCAGTTGTTGCAATAAGGCCCTGTATTGGAATTTTCACATGGTATCAAAGCACAGTTGATCAACCAAAGAGCTTAGAAGCGAAAAAAGGGAATTTCGTTGTTCAGTAAGAGTAACATGCCAAAATTCCTAGGGGCGACACAATATTTTTCCATGAGGCTGAGTTACCTGAGGAAACTCGATTTTTCAGAGCATAAAAAATTGATTTTCCAGATTGAGTAATTCCAGAGGCAGAGGGAGAAACTCATATTTTTCGTTGGGTGGACCTCTAGCTAGACGTAGAGGGTTTTTTCAACAGTTCGCTAGAGCAGAGCCAATGTCAGGTAGAAGAGAGAGAAGCACACACATTTGAGGGAAATTTCCTCAGGGAACTTTTAGTCTCAGAAGTTTGATTTTCCTTATAGATTGGTAGTAGTTGTGAGCATATCTTCTTACTCCAGAAGGGAGTGAGAGTAGTAGAGCAACAACCAAGCAGAAAGAAAGAGGGATTTTTCGACAGTTTGTTGAGATGGCCTTTACATGGCATCGTGATAAACATAGGTTGGATGGAGCTTCCAACTATGTCATTTGGAAGGCTAGGATGTCCTTCCTTCTAGATGAATTTGGCATGAAAGCCTACATTGATAATGTAGTGGCATTTCCCAGTATGTATATCAACATAAATAGTAAGAGAAAGAGATGGTGCGGGCAAACCGGTTGATCTTGGATGGAGTCTGGGATCATATAATCTCACATATAGCTGGAAAAGATACTACCAAGTAGATGTGGAATGCTTTCTCCAGTTATAAGAGGGAAATTTTGAGTAGCGAAAGATGTTTCTTGAGGATAATTTAAGATGCATCCAAATGCAGAAGGGGAAAGGTATGCTCCATTCCTTATAAGGATTCAGGAGGTCTGAGCTCATCTGTCAGTTGTTGGGGCAACGCCTCAACCCACAGAGCTAGTGCGATTGGCACTCAACAATGTCTTAGAGGAGTGATGGAGGAGGAGAATGTGGGCCTCACATCAAAGGGTCACAATCAGGGGAATTGGGAGTAGATGAAGAAGAAGGACCTATCAAATGTCAAATGCTTAAGATGTGGTGAGCTTGGCCACTATAGCACCTAGTGTCCTGTTAGGAACAAGGACAAGGAGGAGAAGTAGGACCAGCAAGCAACTTCTGTAGAGATCAATATGTTCTCTTCCAAGTTGGAGGATGAATTCGTGATGTTCACGGATATATCTCCAGGAGTGAGGTGGGGATATTTGGTAATGTAGTCCCAGAGAACTACAAAGAGTGGGAATGTTCCTTGAGAAGTCCACCTCATGGATCATTACCTTGCTACGGGGGCCCACAGTATTCAGTAGCAGGATGGATCAGTGATAGTTGATGTAGTCAGTACAAGAGTGATAGTTGTGGACTAGTAGTAGTCAGAGGTTGGGGAACGCAGTGCAATGTTAACATCAGAGTAGGTGGCTCAATGAAAAGTTGGCAACATTGTAGATTCCTTAGCAAAAGTGCATATGCTAGTAGCAGTCAAAGAATTAGTAGACAAATGCATCATAATGAACACAATTGATTTATTGTTTTGGATGATCTTTAGTTGCATATATTGTAGTTGCAGCAACAACATATGAGAGGGAGTTGTAGTGCAGATACACTATTGGCAACAATATGATAGAATTTGCAGCAACACAGATGCAATGTATATTAGAGTTTTGTAGTGGTTGGTGAGTAGAAGCAGTGTGACATGATATGATACAGAGACAGAGTGTTGTGACACGATGTGCAACATTAAAACACATTCCTTGCTAAGAGGAAGTGCTAGTTTTTGTAGCATTAGATGTGTTCTAGCCACAAAATTTGGTGGAGAGGCAAGAATGCATGAGATCTCCAAAACCCAGAATTGTTTATGGAAATTTCACCTAGAATTATCTCAATTAAATTATTAACTGATTTTTAAATATTTCCCAAGTCTAAACTTAGGGAATATGGTTAGTTAATCAGTATCAATTGAGATAAGGTGAGAATGATATAGAAACTCACTCGGATCGATGCAGAGATGATCCTAGCCATCAATTATGTTTTAATATTGGCCATTGGTGCTCCAACAATGGATTATAAGAGGAGGTCGATGTGGTGATGGAGAAGATACTTGAGCAGTTTGATTTCTTGAGTGGCAGTAGTTAGTTGCGAGAGAGAGAGCCAAAGATCGAAGCAATGAGTGAGGGGCAGGGACAATGATCTAGAGGAAGTTTTTCTAGATCCAGAGAGGTAGAAGCAAGAGGGCTAAGTTATCCCAATGAGACAGTGTAGAGCTCTGTGCAGTAGCTTCAGTGAGGGCAGTTCGATTTATTGGAGAGAAAATCGTTCTCAGATCTAGAGGCTGGGCAGTGGTTCCATAGGGTTGGAGAGACGAATTTCTCAGCATTAGAAGGAAAAATGACTTCACCAAAGACTAGTTAGAGGCTGGGCATCATAGTGACTACGCAGTCCAGTGTAGAGGGTGACGCAGAAGATTTAAGAGGTCGAGTTTTCTATAGGAAAGTTATGGTGGGATTGCTTGTGGAGGAAGGGTAAATCACCTTCAATAATTTTTCCCATATTTTCTTGTTGTGGATTTCTAGTTTTGGGCATCCAGATTGTACTCTAATTTTCGCTGCTACATAATAATAAAAATCCTCATTGCTGTAGTGGTTTTCCCAAGTTGGGTTTTTTCAGGGACATTTGTCCAAAAATATTTCTCATATTTTATGTGTGTGCGCTAGCATTTCTCAGTTTCCAACACATTATTTTTTCACAATATTTAATTTGTAAAGATTGTAGTGTGATTATTTCGATATTTGTCGTAGCAGATAAATTGTTAAATTAATTAACAATTATGAGAAATAATACTAGTTGCTGCAATAGGATTATGTATTGGAATTTTCACATCAATCAGAGTGGGATAGATTCAACAACAATCTAGGATTTAAATTGTTAGATAAATATGACATATAAAGAGGATGGAATGGTGGGCACAAAGCATGTCCACATCTCAGAAAACTCAAATTCAAATAAAGAGTATCCTCCAAAGACATCCTTGAGCGATATGGCTCTAGTACCATTGGACCCCAAAGTTGAGGAATGACAATAGATCCAAAAAAAAGAAAGGAAAGAAGTTGAAGATAAGTGATTTCTACATTACTTAATCTTCCCCTTTGTATTATATATATATATATATATATATATATATATATATATATATATATATATATATATATATATATATATATATATATATATATATAGATATATATATATAGATATATTATATATATATATATTTATTTATTTATTTATTTTATTTATTTATTTATTTTTAATTTTTTCTCCTCTTTAAGGTTGTTTGGCTACTCTTTTTGAATGTTTATAAGCATATGCAAAATGTATTTTCTTTCAAATATTAATGGAAGTACGATTTTTTTGAAGGAAAAAAATATGTGACAGACCATATTTGTCATGCCCCTACACCTGCGGTAGTCTTTCAATCACTTATAGCGAGGTGCAGCACCACCAAACACTTTATTTTCACCAATATTTATGTTCATGGACTATGCCTTAACATTCGATACTTAGTTTATTTTTCTTCACCAAGTATTTAAATTAGCCTTTATACTAATGAACACCCATACACAGTCATTATCCACAAAAATTACACATATACAACACAATTGCAACAGTGTAAAGGGAGGGGCAATTCCCTGAGTAAGAGTCTTCCCGATTTCAATATATTTCCAATTTTCATAAAATTACAAGTATACCTTGGAAACCCCAAGTTTCATACTTAGACAAATTTCAGACTTCGTGTCTTTCCCATGAGCTGCCCACCTCGTGCACACCTTGCATGGTGGTCACCTCCACAATCCACACTTAGCCAAATTCCAACTAGTGCAACCGTTGGGCAACACCTTCGTGCAGCCTCACCCGAAATCATTCTCCGCGGGTGGGCGCTTTCGTGCAGCCTCACTCGAACTCATTCAATCGCAGGCGGGCACCTTCGTTTCACCCTCCACCTGAGTTCATTCAATTGCGGGTGGGCGCGCCTTTGTGTGGCCCTCCACCCATGTTACCAACCGCGGGAGCCTTCGTGCGACCCACTTCCAACTCATTCACCCGGTGGGCGCGCTTTTGTGTAGCTTTCCTACCGAACTTGTTCGACCTTCGGGCGGGCGCCTCCATGCGACCCACCACTCGACTCACCCATTCACCAAAACTGGTGCGGCCTCCGTGTAGGTCTGCCCGGCAAGCGGGCGCATCTAACCTGTGGTTCCTGCGCCTCTACGCCAGCTCCTCCACACTTCAACCTACACCTTGCACCTTTCCCTTAGATGCTCGAGCTTGTATGATGATCGAATGCTTCGTTGATGCCTTTGCTCCACCTTCCATCTGCCTATGTATACGGTTGGTTGGTGCGGTGTGCCACCTAGTTGACCTTTCATTCTTCATTTAGCTGACCTCCCAAACCCATGTTAGCTTGCCCGTGAGGTGGTTTGGCCCGCCCAACTTGTGGGACTAACCCCTCATACTCGCCTAACACTCCTCCATGTTTGGTCTGCCTGCGAGTGACTTGCCTAGCTCATCCCCGCCATATAAACTCGTAGCCAAACAACTCCTCATGCGCATTTTACCTTCACATGCTCGTCGTTATGACTGCAGCTCACCATCCTTTGCACGGTGGAGTGCGTCTTGCCAGTCGCATGGACCGCAGGTCCTTGCATCCTCCTCCACCTGAAGTCATTGTCATCCTCAACAATATGCCATCCTAGTAACCATCCTGCCACCAAGAACCATCATCTCATCAATATAATTGTCTCATCCCTGGTCCATGATATCGACCAGTCCATACACTGCAAACATCCCTGCAACATATGTAAAACAATTGTCTCCACCATGTGTCGTCCCATCCTGTGAACTGTCGTCAGATACTCCAACAAAATGCCAACATCTTTGTGCACACTTCCAGAACCCCATGATTCGAACTAGTTGGGTGATCAGTCCAATTGTCATGCTCAAACCATAAGAATGCACATCCTTATGCCTACACCAGTATTTTCTCAGACTCTGCCACATCCTAGACTCACCAAGAATCTCTCCCATGCCCAGGTCCATGGAAACGCCATCCCATCTGCAGCATGTCATGATGCTAATGCCAAACCATTCATGCATCATCTGTCATACCTGCTCAGCCTGTTTTAAGGACTCACTGCCATGAGTAGATAACAATGAGTCGCATCTTCTATGTCATCTAAGAAGATGTAGAGGGAGTAGAGCCTGAAGGCTCACCCTCACTAATAAGCTCAATCCATCTGTCAGGATCCTCTATCTCCATCCTCTGCAGGTATGCAACCTGATCCTCCTCATGGACATTCGGTCTCACATAAACATCCTCGTCATTATCATCCTCAACCTCCTTTAGCCTTCTTGACATATCCAAGATACTATCAGATAGTGTCCTGATAACCAATGACTGCTCGGTAAGATTTGCCTCAATAGTAGACAATCGCTTACACATATCATCCATGCGCTTCTCATCCTCCATATGCATCACTGCTAGTTTACAATCAGGTCTGGTCACTCTAATGGTTGGAACACCAATGGGTACATCTTCCCTTTCAACATAAATGTACAGCTTCTTCAAATGTGGAACAATCATAGCATCATATTGTTTCAATAATTCCATCCCCAGCACAGCTTCATAGTCATCAATTAGCACTATAGTGAAGTCGAATTTCCCGGTCCACTCACCTAGTGTTGTGTCCACCCTTTCAGCTACACCAAGTACAGAATCAGGAGGAGAATTCACTGTCTTCATTTGTGCCTTCACCGGTAGAAATTTCAGCCCAATCCTTCTCGCAACATCCTCACTCATGAAGTTGTGAGTAGCCCCACTATCCACCATAGTGAGCACATCAACATCCCCAATCTTCATCCGAACATACTCCAACTTGTTCCTCTCAGGATCTCTTCAAGAGACCACTTCCGTAGCAGCTGCAGCTCCAAGAATCTGCATCATCCCCACAGAAGCTTCTTCTTTCTTCATATTATACTGTGCAATAGCGGCCATTTTTGGTCTTGAAGGGAAATTCTTCACTGTATGTGGTTCAGCACATATCCAACACTTCAATGCTTTCTTCGTCTGCATCTTCTCATTTGATTTCGAAGCATCATCCTTATTCTTCTCTTTCGGCTTATCGAACTTCTTCTTTTCTCATCAGAAGTTTCGTCATAATGCTCCACCAGTCAATCTACAGCAGCAAAAGCCTCCTCAAGTGTTTTAATCTTTTGTCTCTTCACTTCATTGCATGCCTAAGGTTTCAATCCAATAATGAAGTTGAATACCTTGTCCCTCTCTGCCATCTCAGGAAGTTCTAGAACTGTACTTGCTAACTTCTGTTGATATGTCTGTAGGTTCCCTATTTGCTTGATAAACTTAATCTTCATCCTTGCTTCCCATGTTTCATCCTAAGGACTAAAGTGGGTCTGCAAAGCCTTCTTCATGTCATCCCACGAAGTTATGTCATTAGCACTGCCACTGACAATCTGATCCATCCTTCTTCGCCACCACATCTTATTATCCTTCGTCAAGAATTGAGCAACCACTTTCACCTTTGTCTCATCATCGGATAGACCCAAGCATTCCAAGTATTGCTCCATATCCCAGAGAAAGTTACCAAGAGTCTTCAAACTTTTCGTACCATCATAAGATTCTGGTTCCTTGATTCACATGAGACACTCCTCCACTTGAGTTATGTCTCACGACCTTTTTCAACACCGCGATCTTATCATCTGCTTCATCAGGAGATTTCTGCAAGTTCAAGATTTCTTCCAAACCTCGGTCCCTTGCTTCTCCAATCTCCTTGACTTGATCTTCAAGTTGTGTACACTTAAGATCGGTGTACTCATGCTGAGTCCGGAGTTCATCGAGTTCTTCCCTCATCTTCGCATTGGCTTCTTGATCTTTCATGACCATGACCATCTTCGCAGTCCAGTAAGACTCCAATTCCTCCATTCTTTCCAATATCCTTTCTATGAAAGCCTTGGTTGCATTGTGGCTAGATTCACTTGATATAACATGAGTTTCACCTGCCATCTCTGTCAAAAAATTCCTTCTTTGTTATCTAGTCTAGACTATCCACCAGCTTCACCAAGTTGCCTACAAAACCGAACCAGCTCTTGTCTCACTTGTATGTGAAACCAGCTTCCTTCACCTGCAAGTACCCTTAATTTCCACTGTCACTTCATCATGCTTCTTTCAAAACTTCTTGTCAAAATCTTCAAACCTACTATGATACCACCTGTCACACCCCTACACCTGGGGTAGTCTTTCAACCGCTTATAGCGAGGTGCGGCACCATCGAACACTTTCTTTTCACCAATACTTATGTTCATGGACTACACCTTAACATTCAATACTTAATTTATTTTTCTTCACCAAGTATTTAAATTAGCCTTTATACTAATGAACACCCATACACATTCATTATCCATAGAAATTACACATATACAACAGTATAAAGGGAGGGGCAACTCCCTGAGTAAGAGTTTGCCCAATTTCAATATATTTCCAATTTTCATAAAATTACAAGTACACCTTGGAAACCCCATGTTTCATACTTAGAAAAATTTCAGACTTCATGTCTTGCCCACAAGTTGCCCACCTCGTGCACACCTTGCACGGTGGTCACCTCCACAATCCACACTTAGCCAAATTCCAACTCGTGCAACCGTCGGGCAACACCTTTGTGCAGCCTCACCCAAACTTGTTCAACTATAGGTGGGCGCCTTCGTTTCACCCTCCACCTGAGTTCGTTCAACCGCGGGCAGGCGCGCCTTCATGTAGCCCTCCACCCATGTTACCAACCGTAGGTGCCTTCGTGCGACCCACTTCCAACTTGTTCAGCCGGCAAGCGCGCCATCGTGCAACCTACCTACCGAACTCATTCAACCGTTGGGTGGGTGCCTCTGTGCGACCCACCACCCAACTCACCCATTCACCAAAACTCGTGCGACCTCCGTGTAGGTCTGCCTGGAGGGCGTGCGCATCTAACCTGCGGTTTCTGTGCCTCTACGCCATCTCCTCCACACTTTGATCTGCACCTCACACCTTTCCTTTAGATGCTCGAGCTCGTATGATGATCGAATGCTTCGTTGATGCCTTTGCTCCACCTTCTATCCGCCTACGTATACGGTTGGTTGGTGCGGTCGTGCCACCCGACCGACCTTCCATTCTTCGTTCAGCCGACCTCCCAAACCCGTGTTAGCTTGCCCGTGAGGTGGGTCGGCCCACCCAACTCGTGGGACCGCCCCCTCATACTTGCCCAACACTCCTCCATGTTTGGTCGACCCGCGGATGACTTGCCCAGCTCGTCCCCGCCATATAAACTCGCAGCCAAACATCTCCTCATGTGCATTTTACCTTCGCACGCTCGTCATTATGACCGCAGCTTGCCATCCTTTGCACGGTGGAGTGCGTCCTAGCCGTCGCACGGACCGTAGGTCCTTACAATATTGGTCTTAGTGGGACATTAATCACCATCATCATCATTCTGTTTTTATAGGAATGAGAAAGTTAATATTATTTAATTGTGTTTTAGTCATATCTATTTTGATATAGAGTTTTTATAATTTTAATTTAATTATCAATAATTATTAAGTGGATGGTAGGGATTTAACCTCCATAGAATATTCTAGAATATTCTTAGCAATATACATAAATCAAAGACTAAAGTTTATTTCTAAAATAGTGATGCATTTTTTTTCTTTTAATTAAATTCATTAATTAAAAAAATGGCATATCAACACGTGTCATTTGAAACAAGTTACTGTTTTTTAGACATGTGATATTAATGGGTCATGGTATTTTAACAATTTAAGAATCTCCATGATAAAGTGGAGGTAAATCTCCATAGTTAAGAATTTTGTCCCATATTTTTTTTAAAATCTATATATGTTTAACTTTATATATATTTCATTATTTCTTTTTATTATTAATAATATATTATTATTATTTTAATAAAGTTATAATTTAATTATTTTTTTATAATTATTTTTAATTTTATCAATTTAAGATGTAAAAATGTTTTAATGTTTATTTATAAATTTATATTTATGATACTAGATATTTAATTTTTGGCTAGTTTATTTTAATTAGATTATTATTTTATTATTAATTAATTAATTTTAATTTTTTTCACTTTAAAATAGTATTTAAAAAATCATGAAATTTAGTTTTACCAAATGTGGGATTTTAAATGCTATTATATTTAATAGTTAGAATATGTACATTCCTATTCATTGTAAAAAGGAAGAACATATAAATCTATAATAGTTAGATTATGTAAATTCATATCATTGTGAAAAGGAGGGACTTATAAATTTCTAGTAAAGTAAGATATTTAATATGTGAAAAATTAAATGAAATTTATTTTAAAAATAAAAAATTAAAAATAATTTATTGTAATGGTTTGTGTATTAAATTCATAAAAAAATTCAAAATCAAATTTATTGAAATCTTTGATTTCTAATAGCCAATGCAACATAGAGTCAATTTATTTCTAGTTATAAACTTTGAAGAAGAAGAAAACAATTATAGAGAAGAAGAAGAAAACAAATTCTATAAAAAAATATATTAATGTTTTTCTTGTAGAGTAGAACGATGTTATTTCTTCAAAATAATATATAATTTTATAGTGTTGTTAAAGTAGGTTGATTTTTTTAGAAAGGCAAGTGGCTTACTAGGAATCAAATTCAGTAGAAGTTTTCCTATGATGAGGGAACTTAATGTATTGGAGACTATTTCTTGATAAGGAGGGAGGACTAATATAAGTGGATATTAGTGACCATCTACCTCTTCAACTAACTCAACATTTCTCTATCTTCTTGGTAGGTTTTTTTTTATGGTTTTTTGAATCTAAACTTCTAGGGCTATTTTCAAGCCATAAATGATGTATTTAGTTATTCAGTGGGCTAAGGATTACCATGACATTCCCTAGCCCTAGAAAAAAGTTTTAATCTTTCAATAGTTCTTTCCAACGAACTACTATGTGCCCCAAACAAAGATTGTATGCGCATAAGGAGAATTTTGAGGTCTAAAATGGGCCTTCTAAAAAAACAAAAAAAAAATAATAGATAAATAATAAAATAAGAGTTATGAATTTGTTTTTCACATTTACACTACAATTCATGTAATCATGGTTAAATTCAATTAAAAAAATTGTACAAAAGTATTTATTTATTTATTTTTTATTGATGTGACTAAGTAAGCTTTTCAAGAAAAATCATTATCATTAAACAACTAATACATTTGTCCTTATACTTGACTAACTTAAAATATATTATAAATATAAATTTCATAAATTATTATTTATATGTTATTAATTAAAATTTGAATTACTTAAATGATATAACATGTAATCAAGACACCGTATATAATAAAATACTGTAATATAATAATTATAATATATTTTTATTATGTATTATTTTTATATTACATATGGAATTTGATTTGATTTACCATATAAGAAGAGAATGATATATTTGAAGAAAATAATATATATTGTTTAACACTCGAACTAATTTACATAATCTTATGTATAAGTAGTATATAATATAATATAACCATAATCTTTAATACAATGAAATTTTCTGCCTTTATCCACTCAATTGTGTATTATGCATTAAATATTTGTTGACTTGTTAAATATGAGAAGTATTTTTCAATTTAACAAAGTGTAACTTTAAAATTTTTATTTTTATTTTTTGCAATTTATTTTATTGGTATTTATCTCTCATGAGATTGGTTGTCAATTTGGACATGTTATTGCCCAATGCCTCAATTAATGAGCCAAGAGTACATGAGTTACATCAAATTTTGTTTTTGTTTTATTGCATTCTATAATTAAGTGAGTGAGACATCACATAATTAGGTAATTGATACATTTCTTTGTTAAAATGTTGCAAAATAATTTTATATTAATTAAAAATTGTATTATTATAATTAAGATGAAAAATGACTAATATTTTGTAAGCTAATTTTGTAATCTTTATAATAAATAACTTTTTTTATATTTTTAAACTTATATGTTTATCATCACAAAATATGTTTACTCAAAGAACATCCAAAACAAACTATATACTATAAGTAGCTATTTATGAATAACACATTGTATTATTTCTTACTTGTTTTTAAAGTTAATATGTATATTAAATGATAATTTATGTTTAATGGAGATTTATTACAGTAGATTAAAAAAGAAAATAATTCTAAATTAAGTTAAATTTATTATTATTTAGATGTTCATGTTTTTTCTAAGTAAATTTAATTCTATTAAGAAAGAGAGAAGGTATTTACAGAGTGACCGAAGTTAGTACATTGCTTTGAAAAGAGCCATCATTCCAAAAACTAAATTAAGCCTCCTTCCAGAGGAAAAGAAACACATGACCATGTTCTAAAACCACCCATGGAGTACCATACATCCCAAACAAAAACCAGGAGACCCGTACATCAGAAACCAGAAGATACCCATAACCCAGATGACTAAGAAGCAGCCCGAGGATAGCCAAAACTTGATCAAAAAGAAGGAAGATCACCTTCGGCGGAAGCATGCTACTCATCAGGTCGTTCCGCCACAATTCAGCACTAGCCGAATTCCAGTTCATCCTCAAAAGGTGCGTTGAACTGAGCAGAAGGATCGGGATTGGCAGGCTGCATCTCTGTGTCCTGAATACCTCCCCCTGGTTCAGCTCGAGCAGGCTGTGGCATCATACCAATACCAAGCTGGAACGCAGGGGGAGGACCAACAGAAGCTCCCGAACCTCCTGTATGACTATCAGAGCCTTCCAATTGCGTGGTTTCATAAAACACCACAGAGATGTGTGCAGTGACCCGTGGCTGATGAAGTGAACTGTTGAAAGTGAAAATGGCTGACCCAGTTGTTGAAGGTGGCCCTGGATGCGGATTGAAGATGCGGCACCTTCCACGCCAACTACGGGTGCTCAGATAACACCCAGTGAACAGCTCGCTGGTGGTCGGCGAGTCCGAGGTGGAGTCGTTGGGGGCGCGCCTAGGTTGGCCTCGGTGACAACCCATTCTCTGTCGAAGACAGGCCATAATGGGAAGGGCCTCAAACGGATATTCACCAAACACCACACTGAAACCTTGAAAGCCAATAGAGGTGGGAGAGGACCGAACGAGACAAGATGGCTTGTTCTCCACTGTCTTTCACCCACCCCTTTCTAAGACCACGCACATAACAGGGAAAATGTACAGGAGGTTCGAGATTAGGGAAGAAAAACTCAGAGGTCTCCTCCCAGAGCCAGATAGCATATCAGAAGGAATGCCACCAACCTCAAAACTAAAAACCTCAAAGCCAACAGAGATGGAATAAGAATGAACGGGAGCGGAGAGGCAGTTTCCTTCAATATCCCCCCCGCCCTCTTCAAATTCTTCACGCGATACAGGACCAATGCGCCCGAGACCCGAAATTGAGGGTGGTATGCCCAGAGGCCACCTCCTAGAGCTCGAACTCTGGCCAGTACCCCGGAGAGAATTAGTAAAAACTAGACACAGCGTCTTCGCTTCAAGCTCAAAAGTGACAGAGAGAACCCAGCTCAACACCTCACCTAGCTGCACCGTGCTTGCATTACCATGCCCCTCCTTATAATTGTCTGCCTCTTCTCGATTAACCCACACCATAACTGCCTCATTGATGGAGGCCGCCATCGCTTGCAGGTCACAGCGTGCGAGAGCCGAAGCCATAACAGCGGATCCTGTAGCACTTAACGGGAAAATGTAATGGCCTGCATGCCAGGCTTCCCTCCCCCGATTGACATTAAACATCTCGTACAGGGTGGGCAGGTGTTGAGCCGCCTCACACCACCCCTGTCCCATCACGCTGATCGCCTCTCTATTCACCCGCATCTGGGGGAGCTGCAGCGTTTTGAACCAACCTAGTGTATTCCTGGGCATGGTCATGATTTTGAATTATGTCAGTTGTGTCTGATAACATCGTGTGTCTTGCTTCCACTCCCAAATTAGCCAGGAGATCCGTAACCTTGTTTCCTTCCCTCTTGATATGATTGAAGATAATGGCTTAATTGTTGTGGAGAAGGTGTTCTATGGCCTCCAGCCTGGCCTCAAGCCTCCAGCTTTTAGCAATTTTCCTCGCATGAGTCTCGTTTCGAAGTTGTTTGGCCATGTTTATGAGAATTTGGGAGTCCCCTTCAATCTCCAGGGGCTAAAAGTTGAAGTTCTTGGAGAGGAGGAGCCCTTGCCGAAGCCCTTCTAGTTCTGCCGAGTTATTGGTGTCCCCACCTTTTTCCCAAAGTAGATGAGGATTGGAGACCCTTTGTAGTCTCTAAAAACACCCCCAAATCCTGCATTTCCGGGATTGCCCTTAGAGGCGCCATCAAAATTGAGCTTGATGGAGTTCTTAGGGGGAGGGGTCCAAGAGTCCTTCCTGCTGTTGCTACTCATCATCGTGGTAGGTGAGTGTGCATCCAGCTGGAGGTTCAGATTCCAATTTTCACAGATGGCTTTTTCAGCATCGGTGGAGGGAAGGTCTTCCTGCGCCCATTTTCCAATCGCCAATGTCTCCTGGAGGTTGTGGCAGAAATTTCCCCATATGATTTCTGGAGGGGAGCTTTGATCCTTGAATATGCGCTTGTTCCTTTCCTTCCAAATCATCCAGAGGAGGAGACCAGGGATTATTCTCCAAAGATGATTGAGAATCCCACTTTTGTAGGGGGTCTAGTGCCATTGATGAAGGGAGTCGGGGATGTCTACTAATCCTCTGCAATTTCTCTGACATCGGAAACTAGCTTTGTCCCACAGTTGTTTGGCCAGAGGGCAGGAAGCGAGGAGGTGCTGAAAGGTTTCTTCTTGATCTTTGCAGTTGACGCACCTGGAGGGTCCATGAAAATTCCTGCGTCTGAGATTGTCCGAGGTAAGAATTTTGCGGTGCCCCACCAGCCAGAGGAAAAGAGAGACCTTGGGCCAAATGCCTGGAGTCCAAATTCGGCTCCAAATGGGATTTGGGGGATCCGAGTCCAAGCATAAGAGCTTGTAGGCCTCTTTGGTTGTGAAGGTTCCCCTGGGAGTGTAGCCCCAACGGAGGATGTCCTTGTCCTCCGAGCATCTGATTGGCCGATTTTGGAGCTCCCCCTCCAGAAGCTGCTGAGTTTGGTGATTTGCATGCTCAATTATTCGATTGCTATTTTTCCATTGTCGGTATCCTTGGTCTGTGTCCCGGGTCCAATTCTGCCATACTTTTTCTTGTAATTGTCCTTCCCTGTATCTGTGTGGATGTTGTTCAAGGATGTTATGGAGTTTTGGTAGCTGGTTCCACACATCCATCCAGAATCGCGCCGATCGTCCATTCCTCACTTCCCAAAAACTGTGTTGTTGAATCATTAAGTAGTGTTGTTTGGCAGCATTCCAGATTAAGGAACCTTTCACTGTGGGGGTGTATCTGATCAGGTCTTCCGGCGGCTTGAGGTTGACATATTTGGCTGTCCAGATGGTTTCCCATGGCTTGTTGGGTGTTGTTATCCATTGCCACCATATTTTGGCACACATGATTGAGTTGTTGTGACTTGGGTCCCTTAGACCAATGCCTCCTTTTTCTTTAGGCTTACGGATTGTTGTCCATCTAACCAAGGCCCATTTGCGATGGGTTCCAGTGGCTCCCCATAAGAAATTGCGCTGAAGGGCTTTTATTTTTTTAATTACCCATTTGGCCGCTGCCAAGATAGAAAAAAGGTATAGAGGCATAAACTGAAGTACCACTTTGATTAAGACCAATCGACTGGCAATATTCAAAGTTCTATGAGTCCATAGATTTAAACGAGATTCTAGCTTCTCAAGGAGAATGCGCCAAGAGGCGTGCTTTAAGGCGAAGGCAATTAGAGGGGCGCCCAGATATTTGGAGGGAAGGGAGTCAATGGTGAAACCCAGAATACGCGCAATGGCAAATTGAGTGAGCGGGGAGGGGGCGGTGTGGAAGAAGTAAATCTGGGATTTAGCCGTATTGGTGCTAGTGCCTGAGGCTTCAGAAAAATCATTCAGCATGGATTTGAAAAGAGAGGCTTCCTGAATAGAAGGGTACCCAAAAAGCATATTGTCGTCCACAAACTGTTGGTGGGAAATTGCTGGCAGATTGTGGATGGACAAACCTTTGAGTCGTTTAGAGAGGAGGGCTTGCTTAATGTGACGACCCAGGCCTTCCGCCATCAACACAAAAAGGAAAGGGGAAAGAGGATCACCTTGTCTGATTCCTCTGGAAGGCCTGAAGGGATGGGAGGGGATGCTGTTAATGAGGATGGATAAGAAGGAGGAAGATATGAGGCTCATCACCCAGCGCACCCACATAGGTGAGAAACCGAAAGCTGATAGCATTTTTTGAATGTATAACCAATTAAGCTTATCAAAAGCTTTTGAGAGATCGAGCTTGAGGATCACAGTTGCTTGTTTGGAGTGCTTGAGGGAGTGTATGATTTCATGAGAGAGGATGATTCTGTCCAGAATCTGTCTTCCCTCTACATAGCCTGACTGTTCCGGCGAGATGAGCATGGGTAGAAACGGTTTCAGCCTGTTGGCGATCACCTTGGATATCACCTTGTATATGACGTTACATAGTGCAATTGGCCTAAATTTGTCCGATGTTCTGGTGATCTCCTCCTTGGGGATAAGCGCCATGAAGGTAGAATTAAGGGAGGGAAGAAGCCAGTGTTGGGTACGCAATTCCTCCACCACTTTCCAGACTTCTTCTTTTATCAGATCCCAAAAGGAGTGGAAGAACATTGTGGTAAAGCCATCCGGGCCAGGGGCTTACCTTCCTTGAGTTGTTGCATTGCTGTGTCCACCTCCTGTTGCATGATAGGACGTAGGAGAAGTTCATTGTGCTCTGCTGTAATGATTTTGGGCACATTAGTGATGATTTTATCTATGGCCAGAGTTCTATCCAGTTGGGGTTCTTGATGAACTTGCTAGAAGTGCCTAAGGAACTCCTGCTCTATCTCCTCATGATTTTCCAATCTCTGCCCCTCTAGATTCTGAATGAACGAGATGGTGTTGTGCATCCTTCGCTGTATTGTGGTTCGATGAAAGAATCTAGTGTTCCTTTCTCCCTCTTTCAGCCATTTAATCCTAGATTTTTGCCTCCATAGGATTTCCTCCTGCTTCCTTCATTCCTCTAATTGGTTATGAATGAGCAGTTCCTGAGCCAAGGTTTCCTCGTTGTGTCCTTCTAAGATGATATGTTGCTGGAGCTCTACCATCTCCTTGTTTAAATTTTGTTGGGCTTGAAAGATGTTTCCAAATGTCTCTTTGTTCCAATTCTTGATTTGGGCCTTGAGGAATTTGAGTTTTTGCTGGAACTAAAACATTTTTGAACCACCTGGTGGGGGAAAGGAGGTCCATATAGATCTGATGAAGTCTTTGAATGCGGGGTGTCAGAGCCAGAAAGCCTCGAAGCAAAAAGGTCGCCTTATTACATCACCTGGTCTTTGCCATTGGAGGGCGATCGGCCAATGATCCGAGCCTGAGTAAGGGAGAATTGAAGCCGAGAGATCTCCGCCTAGATGCACTATGTTGTCAGAAAGGAGGAAGCTATCAAGTTTGGATGCAATTTGTTGCCATCCAGTTCTACGGTTGCTCCATGTATGCGTACCATTGCAAAATTGCATATCTATGAGAGCATTATTATGTATGAAATCCTTGAAGTGGGCAACCTCCTACTCCAGTCTCGCTCGCCCCCCTTTCTTTTCTTCAATCTTGGTTATCGTATTATAGTCCCCCCTATAATCCACAGTGGATGGACTCTGTTGCTGTTGAGTTCTTCCATTGTATTAAGAGCTACGATTTTTTTGCTGGCTACTTGGGGAAAATATATGTTGGTCAAGTGACCATGCACATTGGTGCCTACTATGTGAAAGGTTGCTTGAATCATGTGATATGTTGCATGTATGTCTTTCAACTCAATCGCTTGGGTGCTCCAAGCAATTTCCAACCCTCCCGAAGCCCCTGTGGCATCCACTGCCACCGAGTGACATCCTGGCCAAGCTTTAGATAGAATATTTCCGATAGTAATATTATTACATTTAGTTTCTTGTAGAAGGAAAATTTGTGGCTGCTCCTGCTTAATCATATCTTTTATTAGCCTTTGTTTCCCGGGGCTGTTGAGCCCTATTATATTCCATGAGATCGACTTCATGGTTCACTGTTGTGGGTGGGCTTATAGTACTTAGTTAGCTTAGCATACCTGCCTGATTCCACCGAATTTTCCCTAGCGCAATGGTTCGCTGGAGATCTGTTCTTCTTCCTCGCTTTTTGGAATCCTTGGGGGGCAAGCCTACATCCCAATGACTGCCCGGTTGGATGCCAAGTTGCTGCTGCTGGTAAGATCTGGAGATGATGACTTCCAGTTTGCTGATCTGGAGCTCTGATATTTTGTCATAATCCCTTTTCCTGCAGAATTGCTCCATTGCCAGGATATCAAGACCATTTAGGTCAATGCTCTCAGGCTCTTCCTCCATTTGTTGTACCTGATTTTCCTCATCCACAATGAAAGTAGGGCTTAAGGATTGACTGGGAATATCATCAACCCTCCATGTCTTTCTCTTTTTCCTCGGAGTTCTTGGTTGCCTTCAGGGGTGAATCTGGGGGGAGCCAACAGGAAAGGGGGGGGGTTGAGGGTGCAGGATCGGGGGAGGTATGCAGGAGATGGTCAGCTGAGGGATCGGCGAGGACCTCAAAACTATTACTGGTTGAAGGAAGGGAGGCGGCATCTGGCAAGGGTTTTTTCCCTGAGGGGGGCTTCTCGTAGGATCTTTTACGGGAGGCTACTTTCGTGAATCCGTCTTGATCGGTCTGCCCCGACGGTGCAGCATTGACAGAGTTGAGATTGATAGGACAATCTCTGAAGAGATGACCCAATGCATGGCATCTACGGCAGCGAAATGGGACATGCTCATAATCTAGGGGTTGAACCCATTCAAAATCATCATGAAGAAGACTTATCGAGTCCGGGAGGGGTTTGTCCAAGCGCATGAAGACACAAATACGGGCATAGGAGGTGTATCTGCGCAACTTTGTTTCCTCCGCCGATTTTACATACTCCCCCAATCCATTTCCTATGTCCTTGAGAGAATCTTCATCCCAGTACTCCGCCGGAAGCGAGTACATCCTGATCCATACAGGAGCCCAACTAAGGTCCTCCTTGTCTGGGTTGAACCTTTCCACCCACGCTCTTAGGTAGAGGCCCGCTGAATTGAAGAAGTAGGGCCCTTGATCCATGATTCGGTTTCTATCTTCTATGCACAGAAAGATCGTTGTGAAGAACCCTTTAGGTCCTAGTTGCAGGGTTACATGGCCTTTAGGCTTCCATTTGGCTGAGATCCAGCCTTGCAATGCCTTTTTCGTCGGCCAGAAGCCAATAAACTTTCCAATAAGCGCATGGTCCTTCATGAACTGGATTCATCCATTAACCCTGTGGCTCGGCAGTTCGAACTTGGGTCGTTCAGCGGCCACTGGCTTGCAGGTCTTCGACGTGATCCTGTGCCTTTCCTCTGTCTCTGGAGATCCTTCCGATTTCCCGTTGGCTTCTTCTATCTCATGCGTGGATTGGTTTGTATTCTGTTGCCGCTGAAGGTGATCAATGTCCTCTGTGTCGTGCCCTGGTTTAGAAGTCAGAGAGCCAGAATGCCCTTGAGGCTTACGAGTGGACGATGGGGAGGGCGTTGAGGCCCCCCCCACCTGGGAAAAACCCATTTCCTCGGCGGAGAACCAAAGGCGGTTTGTCGGTTAATGGCAACTGATCGATCTGCAAAGATCTGGAGGGGTGCAGGGAGCGCCATCGTAGAGTTTTCAGAACCCTAGTACCCAAAGCCTCTCACCGCAACATTTTGAATTCTTAAGTGGGATCTTGGGTAGTGTTCTTTCTGAGGTTGCAATGTTGGTGAAATTCATTTAGATGTTCATGTTATATACATATTAAAAAATTTATTTAAAATATTGCAAATAAAATTATTTATTTTAATTAAATTGTTATAAATACAATTATTTGTTACAAATATAATTATTTATTTTGGTTGAAACAGGATTTAACGAAAGGATGATTAAAGTATGGTTTATTTTTATAAAAAGTTGTTTGATATTAAATATGATAAATAAAAACATTAAAATAAAGAAATATCATTAATAAGAAATAAGGGAAAAAATTATGAATTAATTTTCAATAAAAGTAAAATACAATTATTCATATTTATATATTGTACACAAGAAATAAAGAAATTGTATTTAATGATTAGCAATAATAAAATTGAAACATGAGAAATGTGAATATATATATATATATCTATATATAATATTGTAAAGTACAATTTATTGCTTTTTCCAAAAATAATGAGATGATACTAATATTATTTTATTAAAAATGAGAGAAAGGATAAAGTACTAATATTACTATGGTTAACTTTAGGTTTCTATCTACCATTTAGAAAGTGATAACTTATTTTCTCTAACTTAAATAATGACAAGTCATCCCCAAGGGATGATGTCATTTTCTAAATTTTAATTTTTTCTTGTAAAGTGGATTTTGATAGTATATTACTTGTTTTGAAGCCCATTTTCAACTTCGAAATTTCCATAATGAAAGTTTCGCCTTCAGGAAGTTGATGTACCAACTAAACACCTTGGAGCCCACAAACCTTTTCATGCTCCATCTTCTAGTGTTAGGATTTTAAACCCTTAGAGTTATTTTTTATATGTTTAATTACAAGCCATTCTTTCAACCTCGTGTAATATATTTTTTGATTGAGCATAGTCATCATCTCTCTCTCTAGAGATAAACTACCACCATTTTAGCCAATTTGTGTTTTGCAGTATTCTACTATTTTATTTATTAATAGATGTTGGGTTTTCATTATATTATTGTGCTCTATACTATATTTCTTTCCATATGTGTTCCATTTCCTTTATTTCCTTCAATTTACAACCCATATCATTTATACCCTGTAATAAAACATTAAAGCTCCTAACATTGCACAAAATTTCATTTTCTGGGGCCATTTTGTATTAGCATTGACTATCGTTTTCATTTTGACCTTGGGTTTCTTAATGAATCTGAAAATCCCTATGCAATATTTTAACAATCAACTTTATTTCTTCACTTCATTTCATCCACAATTGATACCAAAATTGAGGTGGTGAATATAACCTTCATTCACGTTGTTTTCCTTTACCAATAACATAACAAAAAATGTGATTGGTACCTGCATATTTTACAACATAGCCACCACAAAGTCACTCATGTCTATATACTACACTCTCCTTTCTAACTACATTGTGGCTTTCACCTTCTTTCTCCTTATGGAATTTTAGTTGATCTCCTAGTTCCATCCACATTCCACTAATAAAAATAACAAGGCAAAGCTTATTCTTTGTGCATAAATTATCCAATATTCACAGCAAGGGTTGTGACATCCTTTAGTAGAGACAAATCAAGTATAAGGAACTTTGTGATTAACATCGAGTTGATCAACCTTTTAACGTTAGCAATCAATTTTAGTTTCAATTGAATAAGAAACAATTTAAAAGTCAACGTCACGATATTATGCCTAATTGATACGCTCCTTACATCATCATAAAAACAAATGAATCCTAATGCCTCAAGTTAGACATCACACCTCAATTTGGCATTCATGATGTAGAAAATGTTAGCCAATTTATATGTTTATCGTCACTATGTATGTTTACCATTTTATATTTATTTAATATAGTTATAACATTTTATATTTCAAAGGAATCCAAAACAAACTATATATTATAAGCAATTATTTATAAATAACACATTGTATTATTTCTTAATTTTTTATGTTAAGATGTATATCAAATGATAATTTTCAACATCCCGAAATAGATTAAAACCAATCCTACCCCAAAGATACATTTTACAACTACATTTACAAAGCTTAGTTGCTAATTCTTTTAATATATCACAATAATTAGATAGTTTCACTATTTTTTACAAAGTGGCTGGTATAAGCTACTATGTAGCACTTCTTATAATAAGAGTTGGAACATGAAATACACAATTCCTTGCTACATTAACGTGCACTAGAAATCATTTTTTTTTGTATAAGTATAGAAGGTGCTTTGTGTGTTTTGGTGGACTACACCCCATGCAAAATAGATGTTCCACTACAAGAGGAATTGTGACCTTGTTGACAATGCGCATTATAACATGTAGAAGGGCGTAGGATGCACTGTATCTTACTTCAGAGAATTATATTTAAAATTTATGATAAAATAAAATATGTTTAATTCATATTTATGAGAGGTATAAGAATTGAGCAACTTGACCTCTACCCAATCCATATTCTTGGGATGGCAACGACGGAGCTGGCATGACCACACCCTGACACGGTAGGCCTCTGCAGTACACTTGGGTCTAGGCCGTAGTTTAGGTCCTTTCCACTGCAGCTCCTAGCCTATAACTAGCTGGCGACCCCTATTCCTTCGTGTTCCTGCTTACCTCATGCAACGGTGACTGAACTATCATTTTCAATATCACGTTGTAGGGTTTGGTCCCCGCCTATGTCGGTAACTTCGGATTACGGTGGCAGCCAGTGTGACCCTCGGGGAATCAATGGAGACTGACCTTATAGATTATTCGGAGGACCCCCTCGAGGGCATCTCCATTTTCGGCAGGTAGACCAGTTCCGAGGCATATTTCCCATTCAGCATGGAATTCATTGAGGTTATCACTCTGCTTTCATCGCTTACAGGACAAACCAATGTTGTTATCAACCTCCCGAAAGTACCTATTACCTGGACGGCATCAGTTGTGCCCCCCCTGACACCAATCCTCCATCATTCTGCCTCTAGACTAGCTGGCTCAAAACAATCGGCTGGGTCATCCGGCATATCCTCCCTCCATCCTTTGGTGACCTCTCATTTCCCATCTTAGTCCCCACTCAGAGAATCCCCACCCTATTCTTCTCACTCTACCCCACCCTTGGAGTCTGCACAACCCTCTAGTAGCTATACAAACATCCCTCCCCTCCTAAACACTTTCCCTACTAGCCTTGCTCCATTACCTCCAAACCCTAACCCTAACCCTAACTCTCCCAACCCTAATCTTGAAGAAACCCTTGAGGGGGCAGAGGAAGCTAAGCCTGCCCTTAGGAAGAAGTAGAGGTGACTCAAACCTAGGGAACAGGAAGTATTCATCGATTGGGAAGAAGACTTTCAGTGGCAAGACACCATGGATATGGCGGCGACGGTCCTGGTAGGCAAGGTCAAGGGTAGGAACTACACCGCAGTGAGACTTAAGTAGTGGGTTGTAGAAATTTGTGGCCATCACCTGGCTGATCTGCCTATTGTTCAAACATTTATCCATGGTTGTTTCGCCCTGCGTTTCGCGCTAGCAGAACAGATCAATTGGGTCTTATCCTCCTTCTGGCACATCGAACAAGCCCCGGATATGTTAAGGAGATGGAGTTCACTTTTTGATCTGAACAAATAACAACTTGGGGTGGGGCCAATATGGGTTCATCTCCCTGGTCTGCCTCTCCATTTTTGGACTGAATATATCTTCAAAAGAATTGGAAATTCTCTAGGTACATACCTAGACTATGATAGATCCTATCTCTCTATGCGGTTCATGGTGTATGCAAGACTAATGGTTCACCTGGAAATTAGAGGTGGTTGACAAGAAAAAGTCACTCTTCGTTGGAGGAACTATAACCAGTTCCATATTCTGGACTACGAGGGGGCCCCCTTTCATTGCAGGTGCTACCACAAGGTTGGAAACCTCTATAAGGACTACCCTCTCCTTGCAAAATCAAAGTTGGGCAACAAAGGGAAGACCCCATCAGCAGGGGGAGCTCAGACATAGGTGGAACACTCGGATGGGGCTGATTAGATGGAAACTGTTGTAGACAGATCTAAGTTTGCCTTGACAACTCCGAAGAAGCACAGGAAAGCACCTCTTCGGCCACCTTCATCTCCACTGACTAGGTATAAGGTGGTCGTAAGAGTCGTGTAGGTTTTAACCCTGTACAGAAATTACCTGCATACGAATTCTAAATCACAGGAAAAATAAAAAATGCGAGAGCATAACACATAAAACACATATACACAGAGATTTCCCACTGGATCTCAAAACCGAGACTACCAGCTTGATTTTTCATTATATTCCTTTCAATGTTACAATACATATTTATACATGCCGAAGCATCCACTACCATGGACCGAAAACCATCGGGTCCAAAACTGTGGACCGAAAACCATAGGTAGGTTCGCCCAACCTAATATAGGGTCCAAAAAAATTTTTCTCGGGGCGCTGCCCCGA
>APFE030202104.1:0-16350 GCA_000404065.3 Pinus taeda
AGTCTAAGTGCACCCGCAAACAAAAGAAGAAAAAATGCTAGGCAAGTAGGCTGGGTAGGTAGTTCTGAGGTTGTTGAATTGCTGACCAGTTCCAGGTTTTCAGGTATCATATCATGCAGAACATAATCAGCAAGGATTTGTAAGCAAAAAAGCTCAAAAGAGGTATAACTCACTCCCCTTCTCTGTTTTCCCCAATCATTAACTAACTTCCCCAAAAGAGGTCAAGATCTGCTTGACACCTCTTAAGTTCCATCATCTTCATAACACTGGCTTGAGTAAAGATCTGCTTTACTCAAAGTTGTTCCATATTTTCTCTTAAGTATGGTCCTACCCCCTTGTAACAGCCTAAGCTCTCCTGAACTTAGCACTTTCTTACCATCTCCATATTAACCGCTAACATTATTATTTAGCTCCCTATTCTTCCCGTCCCCTTATTAATATTAAGTAAAATCCCCCTACGTAATATCCCTCCCCTGGTTGAAAAATAACCATAAGTACTCCTGGGAATTGCTCAGTTTATCTAAAACTTAGCAAGAGCCCTTAACCTCCAAAACCACCTCCCAGATACAATGGACTCCTTCCAAAGTATAAAATCCCTCTGAGGTAATCGGACCCCTTCCGAAACTTCAAATGCCCTTCACACCCACTTACTTGCTCTTTCCCTCCCAAAAACTTACATTCCATAGAACCTTAAAGCCAGATCGCATTGCAACATCGCACTTTCCTCTCCATGCAGGTTATCACCCATCTGTCATCACCCGACGCGATATTGCAATATCGGCGGTCGGCAGTCGCAAGCGCTGAGTGTCCAACTCAAGCACCCTCCTTTCCCCGCTGATGCGATATTGCGATATCACCGATCGATGTTTCTTCATCACATTACCTCCGGTATCAACATTTCGCCATGTCACTCTGTACTACGGACCCACCACAGCTGACATCATCCGCCGTACAGCCGACGTCATGCTGACGTCAGCAGCCAGAAAGTCGAAACTTCGTGCAGGAAGAAAAATCGCACTTCAGAGCTCCAGATCAAGAAACAGAGGCAGTTTTCGATGCGCAATTAGCGCGAAGCTAATCGCGCATCGCTACGGGAAATAGGCCATTTCGAGGAATCTTTAGGGAATCTTCTGATTTCTTAGCCCATTGCGCGTCAAAAAAGCCCGAAAATCGCCCGATCGTGCCAAAAGGATCTGGTTTAAAGACAGCAGCAAATCAATCACAGAGTTCAAAGAGTATCAGATCAAATCATCAGGCATCAAGCATGTCAAAGAGTATCAGTCGACGGCAGAAGCCATCAATGTAGCGGAAAAGAGTATCAACGAATATCTTGAGCAGCGGCCCCAAGCAGGAGAAAATTTAATATATTCCAGCAGATTCATAGAAAGAGGGCGAAACTACTTGAAGCTCTCAAATCGTAATTATTGCACATTTAATTCACACCAGAGCCGAACTGCAGTTCCCGAAGCACAATCACTCAGCAGCACCGCATCTGGTCCCCAAGGGCCACCTCGTCACCTGTTCCGATCCAGCTGCCCCCAGCGCAGCCAAAAGATTTACTTGCATTTAATTCCAGCAACACTTAGATTTTTGAAGAATTCTCTAAGCAGACCTGTCAAGGTCACTTGTAATGATGTCTTTCCAATATTTTGCTTATAAATACCACCCTGAGCAATGTTGTGAGGGGTTGGTTGGTTGGTAGTAGTTGTTGGTCAGTCGTATTTCCAGCATTTTCTCCGAGCAGAGACTCACACTGTAACTGTCATAATTTCCACAATCAAAGATTGCTGAAAGCATGGATTGCGAAACTACTTGATGTTTTCTATTGGCCAAGGAATGATCACGGAATTCCTATGCTTCTACATGATCCAATAAGTGTTCCTATCCTCTGTTTAATTTTATGTTTTTTACCACCTTTCCGCCCTTCTAAATTGCAGGAAAAAAGAATAGCTTAAGATTTGTTTCATTACACCTTAAGTTCAATTTCTACGTTTTTCAATGTTTTCTTCAGAAACAATTATGAGAATGTATTCTTAAACGATCTGGTTACACTATTTCTTTCACATATGACTGCATGTCTTAGGAATTCTTAACTACTCCGGGATCCCATTCATCCATTTCTCCCCTTTGTCAGCATGATGAAATGATTCTCCTTTGCCTTTCATCCCTGATGTCCACTCCGTACTTTCAACAGACAGAAAATTGTATCCTGTGTGGCTATCCCGCTCCGTATCCCCTTGTGACCAAGAAAACGCTCGCAAGCCTCAATCTGTGACTCCATGCCCAACGGTTCGAAACTTATACACCTTACCGTGCCTCTTTGTTCGAGAATCCTACCTTCTTTCCAATCACAATCAACACTCCCTTGAAGTCAGAAAGCTAGCCTAAAATTATCAACTAAGGTTGAATCAAAAGGAGAGCCCTCTCCGATTGCAGGTGGGCTAGAACCTGCAATCAGAAGATTGGTTTGTGGTTACCTCGGCTGTATCCCTATTAGGAGCCTAGGGACAACCTGAGTGATAAAATTATGGCGACTCAGCTGGGG
This sequence comes from Pinus taeda, assembly GCA_000404065.3. NCBI lineage: Eukaryota > Viridiplantae > Streptophyta > Pinopsida > Pinales > Pinaceae > Pinus > Pinus taeda. Next base: position 2,546 of record APFE030202104.1, read on the forward strand.
ACCTCCTCAGATAAATCAATGCAACCAGTCTGCAGCCTTACAGAGGAAGAAACCGACTTGTAAAAGCCTCGGTCGACCTGTATCTGCGTACTCCATTGGGGATTCAAGCGCTTTGCTCATCTTTAAACCCCACTGGAGAAAGTGCTCCTGTTCTTCAAAGCTTGTCATGCTTAGTTCTGATCTTTGATGGTGGACAGAGGTCAGGCACTTCAGAGTCTAGGCATCCACCTGGTGACTCCACTTCAATTTCAATCAAAGGCTCCATTGAGGAACGAACCAAATGTTACAGCCAAGAGCTTCATGTATTAACAATAAGAGAGAATGACCGAATCCTGGGAGGAACTTCCATGTGATGAAGCTTTAGATGAATGCAGAGAAAGTTTATCAGAGTTTGAGCTTAATGAAGAATTTTTCAGAGTGGTATTGTCAAAAATACCAGGCAGCCGGAATAAACTTTTCCTTGAGTTGGTTTGTGGTTACCTCGGCCGTATCCCTATTAGGAGCCTAGGGACAACCTGAGTGATAACATGTCACACGTGCGAAGAAAATTAGGATAGTTCTGTAGTCACATCAGATCCACAAGTACAACAACATAATAATGTTTGATTGGGCTAAGAAAAGACTCCTAATAGGCCTCCATCTCTAGCGAAGAAGGGGAGACCTAAAGCGAAGGAAAGAAGCAAGTGAAAAAGGTCAATTTCAAGCCCTAGATCAGCCACACGTGCGAAGAAATTAGATCTGTAGTAGGGTTAAGAGGATCAATGTTAAAATTGGCAACTAGGGTCAAACTCCATGTGGGTCATCTTATTTATGGCAGCTAATATTTTTCGTGGATCCCTCTCATCAAGAGGTGTAGGATTGATCTAAAAATCATTCGATTCCGATAAGTATTCATGGAGTTATGAATTTATATGTGTTATAAGACAATTCGTCAAGGTCGGCCAACAAACAAATAAACCCCACGTGCTCAACGTTTTAGTATAAATAGAGGTGGCTTTCAAGTCATTTCAACACACTTGGGATCTTTTCCTCTCTCTACTTGTCTTTGGGTTTTAGTAGGAGGAGAGATCCTAAGGGAGAACGCTGCCTTGATTCAGAGGCTAGAAACGTCGGAACTGCCGAAAAAGCCAGAGTTTCCTGAAAGCGGGAACTGTCAGAAAAGCCAAAAAAGCTGGAACTGTTGGAACTGCCGGAAAAGCCAGAAAAGCCGGAACTACTGGAAAAGCCAAAAAAACCAAAATTGCCGGAAAAGCCGAAACTGTTGGAAACGCCGGAAAAACCGGAAACGCCAAAACTGCCGGAAAAGACGGAAAAGCCATAAATGCTTGAAAAGTCAGAAACGCTGGAAATGTTGGAACTGCCGGAAAAGCCAAAATTGTCAGAAGAGTCGGAACTGCCGGAAAAGCCAAAATTGTCAGAAGAGTCGGAACTGTCGGGACTTCTGGAACTGTGGGGAACAACCGGAACTGCCAGAATTACTGGGAACTGCTGAAACAGCCGGAGCATCTGTCTCTGAAGGAGAGCAACATGCAAGGGACAAATAACTAACGGTGGGACAGTTGTATGGTACTTAGCAACAAATACACCAAGCATGCAATTTTACAGCTAGCATGCAAGGGACAACTAGCATGCAACAAGAAGCATGCTAAGGACACGCATCAAGCAATAGACAACAAGCAAGCAAGGTGCAGCGAACACATAGGTCAGGATGGCAACATGGCGCAACAATGGCACATAATGCAATACAATGATGGCTACAGTCATGATTAATGAAGCGTGATGAGATGCAGCATAGTGATGATGGGTGCAACATGGTGCAGCGCGGTGAGGTGCAACATGATGATTAAATGCAGCACAACGATAAGTGAAGGAGTCACCTTGGAGAATTAGTTGAAGCAACATGTCTTCAACTGATCTCATGTATCATCTTCTTAGAGATGATCTATGCTCTTATCTAGATAAGTCAAAGTGTTGACTTCTGTTGTAAACGTAGTATCTCTCTCTCTGCTGAACTATTGAAGAACATATAAGAAGAATTGATCAAGGGTTTCTCCACATTGGGGTTTTCCCTGGCTAGCGCCACATCTTGTGTCCTCTTGTCTTGGCTTGTCTTCTACGATTTATGTTTATGTTCTATTTGCAATTTACTTTAGCATTCTGGAAAAGATATGGAACTAATTGTGAAAATTGAAATAAATTGCTCTAGACATAGAACATACCTAAAATTAGCAATCAACCTCTAACTCAGAGATATATTGAAAGAAGAACCTCATTCTCTAGCCTAATTATCAAGGAGAGGGAACACTGCCAAGCGAAGTAGTGAAGGAAAGACACCAAAGAAGAGGTCTCTAAGGAGATCCAGGTTTCTACAGTTTCCAGAAAAGGAGCGAAGGAAAGTGCCATCAGTGGCCGGAAGAAGTGCGAAGGAAGAGATCAAGGTGTAGTGTAGGAGGCATTGATTGAAGGACAAAAGGAAGTTGCTAAAAGGAGACTATGTCTTGTGCTTGGAGGATCTACTGGTCAAGGGTCTAGAGTTTGGCATTTGTCAATTGAAGCTTCAATAAGAGAAATTTGCTGAAGGGTTTTCCTGTCTAGGAGAGAGAGGTTTTGCCCTAGCTGAGAGCCAACATCTTGTGTTCTTGTCTCTTTCGTTTTGGTAACTGTTTTATGAAGTAAGAAAACACACTATAATAATAATAAGAGAAGATTGTGGTAATAAGAAAGAGTAAAAAGTACCTCACAAATAGTTATCATTGTTAGAAGAATGTCATCTTACCTAGATGCCCTAAATTCTTCAACATGGTATCAGAGCTAAGGTGAAACATCAATGAAGGGTATCCCAAGAACACATATCATTGTCAGAAGAATCTCATCCTACCTAGATGCCCTAAATTCTTCAACATGGTATCAGAGCTAAGGTGACACATCAAGGAAGGGTATCTCAAGAACACATAGAAGGTTGAAGCGTTAGATCTATAAGCAAGGGTTCTAGATCCCTCAAAGACAAGGAGGATTACCATCTCCTCTTCTAGATCCATCAAGAAGGACCACCATCCTGGGAGCAAAGAAAGAAGAAAGCCTTCCATCTAAAGGCTTCTGCAAGAAGGTACATCCAAGAAGGGTTTGCATCAAAGACTCATCATCTTCAAAGGAAGGTACTAAGATCCAAGCCCATCATTGAAGATCTCCATATCTACACATCAAGAAGTTTTCATCAACATGCAAATCTCTCACAAGGCAACTTGAAGGAAGCATCTTGAAGAACTCCGAGATCCAAGAAGCCAAAACTTTAATCATTAAGGAAGCAATGAGATCTCTTCATCACTAACACTCTCAAGTAAGTATTTTTATGTCCTATTTTGAACATATCAAAATGTCTTTCTGGAAGGAGAGCAACAAATTAGTTGGGACTACTAATTTCCTTGCATGGAAAAAGAGGATTGGTCTACTTCTATAAGAAAATGAAGTTATGGACTACATCAAAGGGAATGTCACTATTATCAAGCCCTAGCAAAGTATAATAAGGATGAAACAAGGGCTCAAAGGATACTGATAGAATCCATCAAGCACCCTCTCATTCCTTATGTTTCCAAACTTGAAACATCTAAAGAAATCTATGATAAGTTGGTGGAGCTATTCTTAGTTAGTACAACTAGAGAAGTCAGATATTGTTGCGTAATGAACTATATAAAATGAAGATCTCCAAGGAAGAAGGAATATCTCCCTACCTCTTGAAGGTCTCTGAGATGAGAGACCAACTGCAAGAACTAAGAGAAGTTATGTCAGACAGAGAGATGACAACTATGGTGTTCAATGCATTACCTGAGGAATGAGGCAACTTCACATCAAGTATATATGCCAAGAAGGAACCTACCTCGTTGAATGAACTTTGGTCTCTCTACAAAATTGAAGAGACTCGACTCATAGCCAAAGATGATGTGGGATCAAAGGAGCAAACATTTGTTGCTATGGCCAAGAGAAAAGGGAAATTTGGCAAGTTTAGTCCACCGAAAAAAGGGAAAAGAGATATGTCCAAAGCCTAATGATCTGGCTGCCAAGAATATGGACACTATAAAAGGGATTGTCTAAGTTCAAGAAGGAAAACAATAAAAGGAAACGAGAAGAAGCCCACATTACCCAAGAAGTGAAAGAAGAAGAGAAGAAACATAAGGAAACCCCTCTGGACCTATACTATGACTGAGATCAACTTCTTCACATAAGTCTTCTTTAAAGTTTTGGGTATCATAGGAACATGTAACAGTAGGATAGAATGCATGGTTTATGGGAATGTTATCTTCAGGAATATAGGAGAATTATGTAGAGATAACTCAGATAAAGATATTCATGTAGGAAGATTGTAGCCATTGGATAACCTCATCAATGCATAAAGTAATGATCACGATCAAGAAGAATCATCTTAGAAGGCCACTATCATCAACAAAAAGGATTATTTGCAAGATGAGGACTACAAGGATCCTCCGGTGGAAACTTCAATAGAGGGTTCATGACTTTTAGGAAAAGAAGTTGTCTTGATAGGAATTCCACTTATGGGGATTCAATAAAGGATGATATGTAGGCAAGGAAGCATGTGGCAAAGCAAAGGAGATTGAGGTAATCTCAGTCTAGGAAGCTGTCAAAGGATGTTGAGATGATCAAGGAAAGAACTATGATGAGGTATGTATGCATTTGTGTTTTCAGTTAAAGTCATGTCATCATTTGTATCAATGAGCATGGGGAATTGCTCTGGTAGCATGGTCAAGAATAGGGTAGATTGCTTTCATTGAGGAAAATTCGCGTAGGCATGGTTCACTCACTAATAAAGGTCAACATGAGAAATGTCCTCATATGGAGTATGAGGTGGTTGACTAAGAAAATCTATAAAGAAGCATATGAGATAAAGATATTAGGAATAAAAGGACACCATGTTCACTAGGAATCAACATCCGATAAACATGTTGAGATATCTCCTAGAAGAAGGCACGAAAATTCTGACAAAGGAAGAAAACGATCAAAGGACCCTTGACACCTGGAGAGGCCTTGGAGATATGAACATGCAAGATGATGATGATTCAAGCCAACAAAAAGTCATGATGAGAAGCCATATTGTAAGGTACTATTTGATTTAATGTTATTTTTGATTTCTTGAATAATATCTGGATGAGTTCATACAGGGCCACTGGAACAAGGGTTGTAAGTACAAGTACAACTAGCATTCATGTGGTGGATGGAAATTCCTAAAAGAAGCATGATGAGAAAGAAGTATTCATATAACGAAGGTTCCAAATATGTATCAAGAAGGCCACCTTCCATGAAGAAAGGAATGACATGACGAACTAAGAAGGAAAGTGATCGATGGCTGATGCCCTACAAGGAAGAATCTCGACTAAATTTCATGACATGAAGGAAAGAAGTTGATAAAACAACTGAAGTACCCACAAGAAGGAGTTGTTGATGAAAATGGAGAGTCCCTAGCTGAGAGGGAGCTATGAAAAGTCCCTAACTAAGGGGGAGGTTGGGCAAGTCCTTGGTTAGAGGGAACTTGGGTACATTCCTTTACAGGAATGGGCATATCTTCCTTAGTTGAGAGGGAAATATAGACACAAAATTCGTGTCTTCACTTGGGAAGAAAGAATGGAGGATTGGCTAATCATGTGGCATTCGATGCTCTTTAAGGATGTGTAGGGAATCCAAGACAAGAGTAGGCAAGAGGACCGATATTCTTTGAGGGCTGGGAACCCAAGACAAGAATAGTCCTAGAAGGTCATACTTAGTGAACACTTGGGTGGGTATGTACCTTGAGAGACAATGATAAAGGTGTCTATAGTCATTGGTCTCGCCAACATCTTGCTCTGATCTAATGAAAGATAGAGTTGTCAGTCAAGGCCTTGCCGTGGAAACAATGTTGGTTACTATGATGCTATAACAGATGGATTGCCAATCCGATTTCTCTTATGTGAATTATTTAGATTAAAAATGTCCAAACACCTTGTAATGATCTATGAATACCTCCCTAGTTAAGAGGAAGTGTTGAACAAATGTAATTAGGTTCAGTCTTCATAAATGTAATTTTGATCTTTGTACTTTGTAAAAGAAGAAGAAATATTATTTTTGTCATTATCAAGAATGGGTTTCTTGCCCATTTGATAGGTCAAGCACATGTTTAAGTGCTTCTAGGAAAGTCAAAGAGTCAATGTGATTGTCAAAGACACACGTGGGCATGTTACACTATGTAAATATAGGTATTAGAGTCAAAGAAAGATGTCAAATGTGATCCTCCAAAGCAAAGACAAGTCTCTTATCCAAGTCTGCTTAGAAATAAATTTTTGGTGCACTTAAAGTCAAGTCGGCCTCACTGGCTCAAGTCAATCCAAATAGGAGGGACAATCTCCTATATATAGGGAAGTTTGACCTCTCAAATAGATCATCAAGTGATCTCTGAAATCAGTGAGGGAAAGAGTCAAGAAAGAAGTGCGAAAAGGAGCAAGAAGGGGCTTCTAGGTCAACAAAGAAGGAGAGAAAGGGATCTAAATTTTGGAGGGCTGTTTTGGGGCCTAATTCTGTCACACATGCAAAGAAAAGAGGACAGTTCTGCTGTCACATCAGATCCACAAGTACAACAACATAGCATTGTTTGATTGGGCTAAGAAAAGACACCTAATAAGCCTCCATCTCTAGTGATAAGGGGATAGCTAAAGTGAAGGAAAGAAGCAAGTGAAAAAGGAAATTTTCAAGCCCTAGATCAGCCACATGTGCGAAGAAATCAGATATGTAGTAGGGTTAAGAGGATCAACCTCTAACTCAGAGATATACCGAAAGAAGAGCCTCATTCTGTAGCCTAAGTATTAAGGAGAAGGAAGACTGCCAAGCGAAGTAGAGAAGGAAAGACAACAAATAAGAGGTCTCTAAGGAGACCTAAGGTTTTTGCAGTTGCCAGAAAAGGAGCGAAGGAAAGTACCCTCAATTGCCGGAAGAAGTATGAAGAAATATATCAAGGTGCAGTCTAGAAGGAGGCATTGATTGAAGGACAAAAAGGAAGTTTCTAAACAGAGACTGTGTCTTGTGCTTGGAGGCTATACTTGTCAAAGGTCTAGGATTTGGCATTTTTCAATTGAAGCTTCAATAAGAGAAATTTGCAGAAGGGTTTTCCTCTCTAGGAGAGGGAGATTTTGCCCTAGATGAGAGCCAACATCTCGTGTTCTTATCTCTTTCGTTTTGGTAACTGTTTGATGAGCTAAGAAAACAAACTCTAATAATAATAAGAGAAGATTGTGGTAATAAGAAAGAGTAAAAAGTACCTCACAAATAGTTATCATCGTCAGAATAATCTCATCCTACCTGGATTCCCTAGATTCTTCAACAAAGCCAAAGAGGGTCCCTAATGCATAAAAATTCATTGTGAATGATGTCAACTCTAAAATGAGGGGAGGAAGGATGCTATCATATCAATTGAAAATATTATTCCCTAAAGCTAACCTTTGGATTGAGAAACTTTAGGTTTGAATAATGCATTACAAGCCATATTGACACAAACAATACTTACAAACACCTGGAAGGGAAAAACCCCATAATGCATGGCATGGAATAATTGTAATGAATATAGGATTATTCACAACCCATACAAACACATAGAAGGAAAAGGTCCCATAAGGCGTGATATGAAATTGTGGACGATGTTAGAATTAAAGTGCACGACAGTCTGATCACATTGAAATATGGACTTGAAAATGAAAACTAGATTCTAGAATTGCAAAGCCACTAGTGTGGCTAATGTTTTATAAATCAATTTTGTTTTCCAAGTGCTATGCATGTGGATTATTCACCTTAAACACCCAACATTTATGACTATGACTTTAGATATTGAGAAATAACATTGTAGTAAGAAGATTGCAATCATTATGGACATCATATGGATAATGACCACAAGGGAAAATGTTATGAATTATATTAATTAATAATTCATAAATAAATTAAATTAAACTAAGTTACCCAATTAGTTTTGAAAAGACACTTAGTTCAAAAGGATGTGTCTTTAAAGTTGTGACCAATCAAATTATATAAAAGAGAACCACCCAAGCCTTGTAAATTTATCATCAAATATTGAATAATAAAATATATATTGTTATACGCAAATGTGTCTTCATTTGATAAATTACAATGAGCAAGAATTACTCACTCCAGTGGTATCAGACCAGTCGAATCCCATGCCCGTGGTCTCTGCCTGTTTCTTTTCCTGCACTGTCATCCTACCACTGCATGCATTCCTTCCACCTCCACCTTCTGCCACTGTTCCGCTACCCCTGCTTCCATCGCTTTCCCCCACAGTGTCTCCTTTTCATTGTCGATTTCCCTTGACCTGTATGCCCTCGGCTCCTAATGTAACGTTGACACCTCTCGATGAAGTCCTGTCCGCTAACCCAATGCTACAACTCGCGATGTTCACAACGTAGTTAAACATGGTCGTTGTACCACCATTCGGGTCAACCCCTTCCCCAACAGTGTGACACCACTATTCCGCATCAACCTGCAACATCGTGATCCGTCTGGTGCTGGGCTCCCACTCCGTGCCCCGTCAACCGCTATAAAAATTGACCCACGTCAGAATTCAAACAACATGACTCCCCAACCGTGACCACCCTCCAAGTCGTGAGGTTCGTGCCAGTTTGAAATCACGTGAGTTAGAAAATTACATTTTTCTAAGTTTTGATATATTCATTAAAAAAAATATTACATAATTTTACTATAGTTTTAATATATTCATTAAATATAGACTATATTATGTAATCTTAATACAGTTATATATTTATTTTAAAATAAAAATCTTACTATAAAAAACAAAATGGGGTGATGCATATTCAAAGAACTTTCAAGACGAACTCGATAGGATGCACAAGCACCTTGACAATGTCGAAAGAAAACAAGATGAATTTGGAAAAGACCGAGAAAAGTTAATTAGTAGTCAAGACCAAATGATAGATAATATCAAAGAATTGAAGAGCATAATGAGCCAGTTTATGGGAGGAGTTAATCCACCTTATAATCCCTTAAGCACTGAAGGGTCACCACAAAGTCCTAAGACTCCAGAAGGTGAAGTTTTCCCAAACCATGAATTTCCGTATATGCATGAAGCCCCACGAATATCGAATATACAATTCCAAGGAAGTCAGTGTTATACAAAGTTTCCTGTAAGAGACTTTCACAAAATTAAAATGGAATTGCTCAAGTACGATGGTAAAGACCATAAATGCGTCATTGTTTGGGTAAATAAAATGGACGCTATATTCAGATAAAACCCTCCAAGAGGCGAATAGGAGAAGGTCATGACCGCATCCAACAATCTGGAGGCTGAAGCATATTATTGGTTCATGTGGTAGTCCAACAAATGTGAAGCTCATGCATTCAATTGGAAATTTTGTGGAAGTTTTGTTTAAGGTTCCATGACGAAGAAGAAGACAATGTCTACGAAAGATTCATTCACCTCAAACAAAAAGGAAATGTAAGCGAATACACCCACAAGTGGGAAGTAGTAGCTATAAGACAAAGAGGTTTTTCCAATGAAGAGTTGCTAAAAATGTATAGTTGTGGACTTAAGGGGTATATTCGAGAAGAATTAAAACTATGTAAATCCAAAACCATTGAAGAAGCTAGACATGCAATGATAATTATTGAGCAAAAATATAAGCTCCATAAAACACCATATGCCATTAATGAAAAATACAACAACTACTCGAAAGGGAAGACAATTAAGCCATCTTCAAAGAACACTGGTAAGTACATTCCCTCACATATACGCGAAGAAGGAAAACAACAATCGAATTTTGAAAAGAAAAAGGATGGAATTTTTTTGGACATGTGGAGATAAATATTCTCTAGGTCACGGATGCACTTTGAAAAAACTTTACATTTGCGAAGCAGAACAAACAAAGTAATCTTCAAAGGATAGCTCTTATGAAGAAAATGAAGAGAACGAGACTCCTAATCCAACTTCAAAAGAGGAGAATATGCCAAGAATTTATTTGGTAGCTATCACAGGGATATCTCAACCACAAACATTGAAGCTTAAAGAACATATTAAGAAACAAAATGTTATCGTGTTAATGATTCAGAAAGTACACACAACTTTATAGATGCCACTGGTGCAAAAAGACTGAACATTTTTGCCTATCCGATAGTAGATTTAAAAGTTATGGTGGCCGATGGAAAAATAATAGATGGAGTATGAAAGTGCCATAAATTTAAAATGCAACTGGACGAATATGAAATGGAGTCTTGTTTTAATAGGGTTCCCTTAGGAGGTGTAGACACTATCTTAGGAGTACAATGGTTGCAAACACTAGGGGTATATTTTGCGAACCACCAAAAACAATTCATTAAGTTCAAAATGGATGGAAGGAAGTATAAGTTGTTTGGATTCCAAGCTCCACTTACCCGAGTCATTCTTGCTCTGCAAATGAAGAAGCTCATTCATAAGGGAGCCTCGGTGTTCATCACACAATGTCAACAGTTAGAACTATTATCAATGGAATGGATTCACCAGTAGTCTGAAATTACATCCCTAATCTAGAAATATGACAAGGTTTTTCAAGAATTTCCGATGAAATTACCCCCTGAAAGGAAAGTTGAACATATCATTGAAGTCAAACTAGATTTGACATCGGTAAACATAAAACCATATCGCTACCCCCATCAACATAAAATAGAAATAGAAAGACTGTTACAAGATTTGTTAAAACACAGAGTTTACGAAAAGTAGAAGTCCATATGTTGCACTATTAGTGTTAGTCAAGAAGAAAGATGGATCTTTTCAGTTGTGTATAGATTATAGAGGATTAAATAAATTCCTAGTAAACACAAATTCTCTATTCCATTCATTAATGAGATTCTAGACGAACTCTATGGTGCAAAATATCTCTCAAAATAATATTTGAGATCAGGCTACTATCAAATTCGAGTGAGATTAAAATATGTCGAAAAGAGTGCCCTTAGGACTCATGAAGGACACTATGAGTTTAAGGTAATTCCATTTGGTTTAACAAATGCACCAACCACTTTCCAGGAAACCATGAACGAACTCTTCCATTCGTACTTGTCAAAATTTGTATTAGTCTTCTTCAACGATATCTTTGTCTACAACAAAATGTGGAAGGAGAAACTCAAGTATCTAGAGGAAGTACTTTCTATATTAGAGAAGAATCAATTTTGCGCCAAGTTATCAAAATGTACCTTTGGGCAAAGGGAAGTTGAATACTTGGGACACGCCATATCCAGGGGAGTCAAAGTGGACCCCAACAAAATTAAAGCAATTAAAGAATGGACCAAACCCAAGAACATATCAAAACCGAGAGGATTTCTAGGTTTAATTGGGTATTATAGAAGGTTCATAAATAACTACACACATTTTACTACACCACTGACAAACTTGTTAAAAAATAACGCTTTCCAATGGAGTAACCAGGTAGACGAATGCTTCAAGAAACTAAAAGAAGTGATGTCAAATACACTAGTACTGGCAACTACAAATTTCTCTAAACCAATCATAGTCGAATGTGATGCATCAGGATTTGGAATTGGAGCAGTATTAATGCAAGACAACCATCCTATAACCTTTGAAAGTAGGAATCTTAACAAAAGGGAAAACTTGAAATCCACTTACCAAAAAGAGATGCTTGCCATCATACACGATTTAACTAAATAGCGACAATACCTTCTCGAAAGTAAGTTCTCAATCCGAATCGATCACAATAGTCTTCAATTTCTACTTCAACAAAAAACATTATCAACAGAATAACAAAAGTGGATGGAGAAACTTTCGACCTTATACCTAGAAATATTGCACAAAAAAGGAAAGGAAAATGTCGTAGCTGATATACTCTCACAAAAATATGAGGACAACACAACATGCGCCACCTTGGTAATTGTTCGTGACTGGTTGGACGAAATACGAGTTGAGTATGCCAAGGATTTGGACTGTGCTACTATGATTGAAAATATAAGTCAATATCCCAACTTTGAATGGAAAAATGACATATTATGGTACAAAGGTAGAATTTATCGAATTCCATCATCCAAATTTAGAATGAAAATTCTAAAATAATCTCATAGTTCCCTATTAGCTGAGCATGTTGGATTCTTCAAAATCTACTACAACATTCGATAATCATTTTACTGGAAGGGTATGGGTAAGGAAATCCAAAAATATGTCGCGGAATGTGATGTTGTTAGAGAAATAAGGGTGAAAATATCCCAGCCCCTGGTTTACTTCACCCATTACATATCCAAAATAAAAAATGGGAGGAAATCTCAATGGATTTCATTGAAGGACTACTTATGTTTGATGGTAAGGACAAGATATTTTTTGTAGTTGACAAACTCACCAAATACGCTCACTTCATGGAAATAAAAATAGTGACACAACTAAGCAAATTGCAGACGTTTTGTAAAAACATTTACAAACTACATGGTTTTCCCTAGGTTATTGTCAGCGATAGAGACACAAAATTTAAAGGCAATTTTTGGAAAGATTTCTGCCACCAAGCAGGAATATCTCTCAACATGAGTTTGACTTATCACCCCCAGATAGATGGTCAAAGTGAAGTTGTAAATAAATGTTTGGAAACATATCTCCGTTGTTTTGTCATCGACAAACAAAACAAATGGTCTCAGTGGCTACACTTGGCATAATTGTGGTACAATACCACCTATCGTACTTCAACTAAAATGCTCCCTTCCAAGCCCTATATGGCTATGAACCACCCAAGTGGAAGGATTTTGCGCTACACGGTTCTAAGGTTCAAGTATTAAGGAACCACTTAGAAGAAATCCAAAGAATTATTAACTTTTTAAAGAAAATCTAACAGTGACATGTAATAGAATGAAACAAGCAGCCAACCAACACCACATCGAAAGAGAGTTCGAAGAAAGAGATTGGGTCTTTGTTAGAATTCAACACTATAAGCAATTATTATTAAAACAACAAGGGAAAAACAAGTTATCTCCTAAATATTATGAACCATACTAAATAATAAAAAAAATAAGTAGTGTGGCTTATGGATTGAAGTTACCAGACAATTGTCGAATCCACAACACATTCCATTTATTATGTCTAAAAAAAGTACTAGGGCAAAATCAAACAACTCAAACAGAGATACCCGAGATTGACGAAGAAGGAAGGATCATCTTAGAACCTGAAGGCATATTACTGCCAGAGAGAATGTAATACGATCCAAGACTATTAAGGAGTACCTTATTAAATGGAAAAAAATTCCAAAAGAAGATTCATCAAAGTTGAGAGAGTGATCAAAGTTGTAGTGAATACAAAAGCAGAGAGGCAGAAATAGCACCAAGAGGATAGATGCAGTAGTCAGAGAGAGGGACGTAGAACTAGCCAAGGGTTCACACAGAGCTAGCCAGGGCTCACGCAGAGGCAACCATGTTGGGTTGTGTTATATTCTTTCCACATAGTTAACAGGGGTTTTGAGGGGCACCTGTAACCCCACTTTTTGGGGTTCGGGGCAGCGCCCCGGAAAATTTTGGTTTTGGACCCTATGTTAGGTTGGGCAGACCCACCCATGGTTTTGTGCATGGTTTTCGCACATGTTTTTTGGACGCGATGGTTTTTGGTCCATGGTATTAGATACTTCGACATGTATAAATATGTATTGTAACATTGAAAGGAACAAAATGAAAAATCACGCTGGTAGTCCCGGTTTTGGGATCCAGTGGGAAATCTCTGTGTATATGTGTTTTATGTGTTATGCTCTCACATTTTTATTTTTTCCTGTGATTTAGAATTCGTATGTAGGTAATTT
>APFE030202104.1:19058-44058 GCA_000404065.3 Pinus taeda
CCGGTGAAGGTTCCTATTCCTGTAGGTGTAAAGTTATCTGCTGAATAGTGTCCCAAGACACAAGAAGAGGAAGAGGACATGTCCCGTGTTCCATATGCAAGTGCAGTCGGTAGCCTGATGTATATAATGGTCTGTACTAGACCAGACATTGCACATGCAGTGGGAGTATTGAGCAAGTTTATGTCAAAACCAGGGAAGGAGCACTGGACAATAGTGAAGCGAGTTTTCAGGTATTTGCGTGGCACTAGTGATTATGGCTTGTGCTACCAAGGAAGACCAGGATTGGACAGAGTGTTGGATATTCGTGGCTTTGTTCATACAGACTGGGCTGGAGATCTGGATCAGAGAAGATCTACAAGAGGGTATGTGTTTAACCTATTTGGAGGTGCAGTCAGTTGGATGAGTAAGAAACAATCTGTAGTGGCACTATCAACTACAGAGGCAGAATACATGGCAGCCACTCATGCAAGCAAGGAAGCAGTTTGGTTGCAGAAATTGTGTTCAAGTATGGGGTTTGTACAGGGAGCTATAAGGATAGATTGTGACAGCCAAAGTGCAATTTTCTTGGCAAAGAACCCCACATATCACTCAAAGACAAAGCACATTGATGTTCAATATCACTTTGTGAGGGATATGATAGAAGACAAAAAGGTGTTGCTGGTAAAGGTGGACACTTTGAAGAATACTGCAGATGCATTGCAAAATATGTTAGCTCTGAGAAGTTTTGTTGGTGTAGAGAAACAATGGGTGTTTCAAAGCTGAAAAAATGACTAAGCTCTCCTGTGGCCCCCTGTGGAAAGAAAACAACAAGTGGGAGATTGTTGGGTTGTGTTATATTCTTTCCACATAGTTAAGAGGGGGTTTGAGGGGTACCCGTAACCCCACTTTATGGGGTCCAGGGCAACACCCCAGAAAATTTTGGTTTTGGACTCTATGTTAGGTTGGGCGGACCCACCTATGGTTTTGTGCATGATTTTCGTACATGTTTTTTGGATGCGATGGTTTTCGGTCCATGGTTTTGGACGTGATGGTTTTCGGTCCATGGTATTAGATGCTTCGGGATGTATAAATATGTATTGTAACATTGAAAGGAACAAAATGAAAAATCAAGCTGGTAGTCCCAGTTTTGGGATACAATGGGAAATCTCTGTGTATATGTGTTTTATGTGTTATTCTCTCACATTTTTATTTTTTCCTGTGATTTAGAATTCATATGCAGGTAATTTCTGTACGGGGTTAAAAAATACAAACTAGGAGCTGCGCATTGCCTCAGAGGGCCAGCATGAGTGACGCAGAGGGCCAGAGGACTAACCCAGTGCCTCCAGAGGTTGACGTAGGCTAAGCCAGAGTGATGCTGGGCTAATACTGGGTTAGCGAGAGATGATGCAATCCATAGAGGTTGATGTTGAGATATCGTGGGGCATATTAGGGCTAATATCTGTCTCTGACTGAGAGGTACTACTGCAAAGGGCATTCTCTATTAGGTGAGACAGATTTGGCACCTAGATTGTATTATGAAATCACTTAATAAATCAAACCCTCAGATAGCTACATCAGTTTTCCCACATTGGGTTTTTATGGGGACATTAGTCCTATCAGAGAGGAAACAAGGAAGGGGTGATGCAATGCTTGCATCATCAAGTTCGAGCCAAGAAGAGGTAGCGCAAAGGCTATGGGAGGCAAAGGCAGGCTCATGCAGAGGCTAGGAGGGTTGACGTAGTTGGTTGAGGAAGTTGATTTGCCGGTGTCGGGATTGCGCAGAGCCTAGGAGCTCCAACCTTTAGTTTTCCGGGGTTTAGGAGGTTGTGGGTAAGCTGCAAAGTGGAGCTAGTGGGGTCCTGTATTTAGAACAATACCTAACAGGGCAAGGCCAAGGAGGAGGGAGTCGCTACTGAGGATTTTTAGCAGAGAAATCTGGATTAGTAGTGTAGATGCGTAACAATCGGAATGGGGGCATCTTGACATTGGCGGAAGGGTTTCCAGGAGGGAAATCGAGGCTTAGAGGGAGTCACACCAAGAAATTCCAAGAGGGAATTAGAGGAGGAGCGAGATAGCAGTGAACGGGGTAAGAGACCAAGACAGACTAGACGAAGCCTCAAAGTTCATAGTCTGGAAGGCAAAAATCCTGTCTGTTCTAGACATAAATCGTGTCAAGCACTTCGCCTTAAGGATGATAACTATCCCAGTTGACCCAGCTGATAATGACAAGTACGAGGAGGCAATGGCGAGGGCCAAGATCATCATTCTTGATGGGGTCAAGGACCATGTAGTACCACATATTTCCGAAAAGGACATGACAAATGGGATGTGGGAGGCCCTAAAGAAACTGTACCATCATACTTCTGTGAAGATAAATATGTTACTAGAAAATCAGCTGCAATCATACCAAATGCAAAAGGGAGAACATATTGACCCCTTCCTTGGTCGATTGAAGGAGATCCAAGATCAACTGAATTCCATAGGGGCCATGCCAGATCAAGAATTATTGGTGAGAACAACCTTGAACGAAGTCTCAGAAGATTGGGAGGCATTTGTCCAGAGCATACTGGGTAGGGCGACCCTTCCAGATTGGGAGGAAATGTGGGTGGATCTTTGCGAAGAGGAGATCAGAAGGCTAAGCAAGATGGGAAGCAAAGATAAGGGGATAAGAATCAAGAAGGCGAAAGAGGAGGATGCTGCCCTAGCATTTGAGGGAAAGCAGGAGAAACGAAAGAAGAAGTACCTCTCTAAGGTCAAATGCTTGAACTATGGGGAACTGGGTCACTATGCGAGCCAGTGTCTGAGGAAGAAGAGCAAAGGAGAGGCTTCCGAGACCAAGGAAACACTAGCAAGGCCGGAGAAAGAAGTGGAAACAAATGATGATTATGCCATGAGTGCTCATCCACCACTTGAGCGGAAGTGGGGAGACATCGAGCTGTAGTTAGATGGACTATAGGTGATGAGGGGTATGACCCTCGAGGTACCCAGCCTCTTGGATTAACAGCTTGCTACGGGAGCCCCGAAGAGGAGTAGTAGTACTGGCGGATGTCAGTAGAGACGGATGCAGATGGATCGACAGAGGGAGCTACAGTGCAGGATTCCCAGGACAACGTGAAGTAGCAGTGTGAGAAGCACAAAAGTGTTGCACTAGTGCAATATGGCACAGAGAGGTGTGGAACGATGCGAGATGCATGGAGTTGTTGTAGTAGCATAGAGGTCAGAGATTGAGCACTTGTCAGAGATAGAGGGAGTTTCAACATCGAGGGTGTCTCTAGCTTGACAGAGATGTTAGAGTTGGGAGATTAGTTACTTATTTCTTAGTAACTGAGTTGCAGTGCAACAGTTATAAGTGGTAGTGCTATGGGAAACATGATGCAACATGATGAGAGGGGTTGTAGTGCATATGTAGCAGCGACAGTGGTAGGGCCGTGGGCAACATCATAGATGCAGAGGGAGTTGCAGTATGGATGCAACAGTGGCAGTGGCAGGGCCATGGGTAGTAGTACAGGATGCAGTAGTACAAATGATGGGAAGCAAGCCTAGCATTAACATAGGGATCAATGCCGGATGATCAGGGTGGTACTTAATGAAGAGTATTGCTAGAGCTCAATCCTCACTAAGAGGGAGTGTTGATTTGGGGTAGCATTAGATGTGCTCTAGCCAAGAAAATTGGTGGAGAGCTAAGGCAAATGAGATATCCAATACCCAGAAATGGTTTGGATATATTCTAGACAGTTTGGGAGATATTAAAATAATTAATAGTTTTAATGGAGTCCCTATGTCTAAACTTAGGGAAAATAAAATATTAATGTGAATTAATACAAAACAGTGTTAGAATGGTCCAAAAGTCATGGATCAAGCCAGATCTAATATTATCCATTGATTAGGGACTTAATCTCGGCCGTTGATTTGTCAACAAGAAAAGTATAAAGAGAGGCTTGAGGGTCACTTAGAGAACACACTAAGAGATCAAGATTTCGACATTTTGGGGTTGGGTTTGCTGAGAAAATTGAGAGAGTGATCAGAGTTGCAACTGAGGGATAGTGAATACAGAAGTAGAGAGGCAAAGATAGCATCGGGAGGATCAACGCAGTAGCGAGAGAGAGGGATGTATAACCAACCAAGGGTTCAAACAGAGCCAACCAGGGCTCACGAAGAGGAAGCCAGGAACTGCGTAGTGCCTCATAGGGCCAACATGAGTGATGCAGAGGGCCATAGGACTGATGCAGTGCCTCCAGAGGCTGACACAGGACAAGCCAGAGTGACGCTGGGCTAACACTGGGCGAGAGAGATCTGAAGCAGTCCCTAGAGGCTGACACTGAGATTTGGTGGGGCAGATTGGGGTTAATATCTGTCTCCAACTGAGAGGTACTACTGCCGAGGGCATTCTCTGTTGGGTGAGCCAGATTTGGCACCCAGATTGTATTCTGAAACTACTTAATAAATCAAACCCTCAGATAGCTACACCAGTTTTCCCACATTGGATTTTTTCGGGGACATTAGTCCAAAAAACAACAGTGTCACTTGTGTGCTTGTTTATGTTTCCTTCAGTTGATGATCTGTAATGTTTTGAGCATGTACTTGTATTTATTTCCAGTATTTACATGGTAAATAACTTTTTAATTAACATAACAAGTAGGTAGGAATAAATCAGTAAAGTACATGAAGGGTTTCTAATAGATAGACTTAGAAACTTCAACAACGAACCCATATCACGTAGTGGTGGAAGGTAAGTTATTGATCATTGTACTTTATGTAGATGATCTCATACTGATAGGTGATGAGTAGCTCATCAAATATTGCGAGGAGGACCTTGGAAGAGAGTTTGAAGAGGAGTTGTTTGTATCTTAGGGAAAGTATACCAACAAGATACTCAAGAGGTTCCGCATGGAGAGCAGTAAACCCATGGAGACTCCTCTAGTTGGTAACTAGAGGAAGGAGGATGCTACTTTAGGGGAAGTAGTGGAAGCTACTGTTTACAAGAAGCTTATGGGTTCACTCATGTACTTGGTTAACACATGTCCAAATATGTGCTATTTAGTTAACCAGCTTATTCAAGCAATGATTAGGCCTACCAAGCTGTATTGGAAGGCAACAAAGCATGTATTGAGATACCTCAGAGGAACTACTCAGTTTGGATTATGGTACAGATGGATAGAGGGAGTGAAGCTTCAAGGCTTCACCGAGGTAGATTGGGAAGGGAGTCCATCTGACAGGAAGAACACATTAGGAGGGATCTTTAGTATTGGGTCAACAATAGTTTCTTGGTACAAAAGGAAACAAAGATCGATTGCACTCAATTTGGCAGAGGAAGAGTACTTGACTACAAGTCAGGTAGCATGTGAGGTTATCTGGATGAGGAAGATCTTGTTTGGTTTGTTTGGTTAGCAGATGGATCTGATAATGATTTATTGTGATAATCAGAGTTGTATGAAACTCGCTAAAAGTCCAGTTTTTCATGATCGGTCCAAGCATATTGATATCCGGTATTATCATCTCAAAGATTGTGTATTGAGGCGGATCATGTCATTAGATTAAATTCCCATAGAGGAAAAAGATATTGACATCTTGACAAAGGCATTGTCAAGATATAAATTCGATTTTCACAAAGATAGGATTGGGGTAGTTTGTAATCCCTTTCTTGTTGAGAGGGAGCATTAAGAAATGGAAACAAGAAATTCCAGTTAATTTGTCCTTGAATTAAATTCAAATTCTATTCTCATAGCAACTTCAAATAGTTAAATTAAGTTTATTAAAATTACTTGACTTAGGAAATTCGAAATGGAAGTATTTTGGAAGTCATGTATATGTTCTCCCTATTTTGTAGGAGTCCAGTGTGAGATAATTGTGAGTTGTAAAATAGAAGACTCAGTTTCATGACTCAGTTCAGTTAAGTTAGTTCTCAAACCGATTGAGAGAACTAATAGTGAGTTAACAGTCAGTGGTGACATTAATGAACTCCACCAGTGCTACTCTAGTTAACTGAATATTTAATCATCAGAAAATCATGCATGTTGATTCTGAGAAAGACCCAGTTGAGACTAGAGTGCAGGGACAATGTACTATTTGTTTTATATTTTTTTGAGTTGCACTGATAGTGCATGCATTCAGGGATTGATCCTTGAGCGATTGTGCTATTTTTAGAGGCTTTATTTCCCTTTAAATACAAGCTATCCTTCATAGGAATTACACATTGGAATAGAGACTTGGAGAGCTTGTGAAAAGGCTAAGATTTGGCCTTAAGCTTGCTTATGAGTTGGAGATTGAATTTACTAAGTGTTGGGATTGTTCTAGAGAGAACAAGCATTGTAATTTCGTCTTGACTTTCTAGATTAATAAAAAACAAATAGTGGGGTTTTGAGCTGTGGATTTCCCTGGATATTTATTGTGTTATGCGCCATTGATTATCTTCCTCTTGTCAATTATTATTTGCTCGATCTTTATGGGCTTCTGTTGTAAAGAGTAGAAGTAGATTCTTGTGTCTTGCTTTAGCAAATTGCATTAGCTTGTGAATCTACATGATTTTCTATAATCCAAACATAGGTTTATGACACTATAGATGCAAAAATTGCAATTATTATGAATATTTTGAGAGGCCCCGTAAGGTATGACACAAAATGATCGATGATGTTAGTATGCAAGTGAGGGAATATGCTATTGGATTGACTCAAGGAATTGCACCCTAAATCCAACTTCTAGGTGGAAAAATATTTTGGTTAGAAACCAATTGATAATTTATGCTTTCATACCATTATTGATATTTCTACCCTCCATATCCTTAAGATACCCCTTTAATGTACATTTCCAACTCTTCCTATGTAGTATTTGAAATCTTTTTCCTTATTAAACTTATTTCCAATTGGTAAGTACTTTGTGAGCCAAATCCCTACAAAGGAAGTTAAGGACGAGTCCCATAAAAAAAGAATTTACTATGATCTCGTAGAATCTACATATTACATTCAGTTACAAATGTATATCCAATCACAATTACAAGATATGCAAAAACCATGCTTAACAGAATTGGTGCTACATGTGATTCTTGGAATCTTCATTGTTATTAGGCACACGTTACTATTATATGTGATCACTTATGTAGGCCCATAGTGATAAAGATACATGCATGAATTGTAAAAAATAGTTCAAAAAACCATAAACACTAAGGCATGGGATGCTCGAAAGTTTTAAGTCTCATTGATAGCATGTTATTATCCTCATGTCTTAAGTTTTTGATGCAATTAGTGCTTGGTTGGCCCTATTACTAGATGTTGAGAAATCAATACTTATAGGAATTAGGGTTTGATTCCTCCACCTTGATAATTACTTGTGATTTATGTTGGCTTCTTTTACTTCAATGTCAGATTATCTTTCATCAAGAAATTTCTAGACCTCTATCGTCCTGGAAGTGCCAATGCACTGAGGGCATCTCACGCTATCGACGATATCGTTGGATCCATTTCAAACTCTTCACCATATTCTCAGTAGAGTTATGGCTATCTGTAGGGGGAACTAATTCCTCCAACATTTATGCCCCTCCTACCAACAACATGTTTCCAAGGCCCCAACCCATGTACCAAACTGTTGCTCCTTCTTATGCACAGCCTAGTGCTCCAACCCCTCAAGAATTAGCGCCATAGCATCCCGTACATCCTTAGCCCCAGCAGCTACCACCCCCTCAGGGCTAGGTGTTTGCACAATAGAGTGATACCGATCCCCAAAATTCGAAGAAAAAGAATAAGGGGAAGGGTAACAAGGGTAACCAGGGTATCCAAGGTAACTAGCCTAGTGAACCCGAGGGGAACTAGCCTAACACCAACAACCAGCAACAGGGTGGATAGCCCAAGCAGAACAAGATATTCGTATGAATAATCCTTGTGCATGTTGCGGTGTACATGGCCACTATACACATGAGTGTTCTCTTTTACCTCATATGTGCCAAATGTGGGAAGCTTAAGAAGCTTCTCGAGATCAATAATTGCCTCAGAATCTTACACCATCTCAATCAACCGTGCTCACAAATCCTTTCCCTCAACAAGGATTTATTGCTGTTCAACCTTAGGCAAGTCAAGAAACCCATCTCCCCCAACCTTCTGGTCTTGGTGACTACCGGATCCTTATGATGAACTCTAATGAGGTTAACCTGTCCAATATCAACCTCCAAACTTGGTCGCGCTAATATGACAAGCCCTCCACTTCGTCTGCTACTGAGTCCAAAAACAAAGTATTCACTAAGCCTCTTACGACACCAAATGGTCCTTTACATATGCTTCAACCTAAAGTTGAGGCCATTCCCAAGATCCCAAAGGGACTATTACGCCATAATGCGGCTTCTAACAAAGCTTCCCATACATACAATATAGTAGATGACTTAGCACAATCACTGCTTCCATGATGACATTGGAAGTCCTCCAGTCGTGCCCTTCCCAAAAGAAAGCTATACTAACTACCTTGGGTGTAGAGGATCCTTCTGACGATCATTTGATTGTCTTCCTGGTTGTTACATCAGAGCACCCCCCATTACCTTCATCAGTTGCTTTCCAGATACCAGTTAGAATCCATAATTCTATCATCTCTAGATGCATTATTGATGAAGGCACATCCACTTGTGTGATGTCTGTTACTGTTTGGAAACAAATTAAGTCACCTGAGTTGTCCCCCCCAACCATCACTCTATATGCTTGGGATGGAAACTCCTCCCATCCCCTCGACATGTACCGCAACTATCTAGTGACCCTTGTGGGAAATACTATCCATGTCGACATTGAAGTCATTGATGCCCCTTTTGATTGCAATATTCTCTTAGGTCGTAGTTACACATATTCCATGTCATCTATTGCGTCTGTGGTGTTCTGCAAGATGTGCTTCCCCCATGAAGGGAAGATCATTACCATTTATTCAGTTGACTTACTACAAGCCAACATTCGTGATTTCCCCTGAGTCCATCATTTCATCGATGTCTGACAACCAACCTTCAATTCCTTGCACCAGTGTCTCACACAGAGTCTATAAAGATTCGTCATTGTTGGGTGCTTTCCCTGGACCCCCCCCTGCCATTTCTGAACCTATTTCCATGAGTGTTTACATGTTACAAGCATCACAGGTTGCTCTTAAACAATGCGGTATACCTGACCAATAGCCAGCTCCTCAGCATCCTGTTGTTTCTCTTCTAGCTAAACCCTCTGGACCCACTCCCCTAGGTCCTCCTCCATTGGTGGGTGCCTCTCCTATGTTCTCACCAGGAAGTGTTCCTCCAGGTCTCAGCCATCTAGGAGTTATTCCTCCGAGACATTATCCTGTTGGCCAGATTCCTTTCTTATTCCCCCCTTTGAGAGTTTTTTTTGTACCTTTCATGGCTTCACTGGTCCTTCCTAACATGACCCTAGGGATCCCAGTATGGAACATCAATCCCCTTGCAAACATTGCACCTGGTTAGCCAAGACCTTATCACACTTTGCCCCCAATTCAACTAGTCCCCATGACCCCTGCCGCTTCTCCAGTCCCATCACAACCTTAATAGGAACCAACTTTTGTTGCAAAAGCATCTAGCTAGGGTGGCAAAGCCAAAAGGAAAGATTCAAAGGAAAAGGCTCCCCAACCTCCTCCAGCCCCCAAGGCCCCAAAGTCGACACCCTCGTGCGCTTTGTGTGAAGTTGTTTGACACACCACTGACAATTTTCCTGAACTTCCTCAACTTAACAATTGGTTCATGAAGCGTTCCCCGAGTTTAATATTCTGGGAGTCCATAATAACATACCGGTCCCACCTAAGAAACTCAAAATGCTTTGCACAAATCACCCTTGTGCCCTGTGTGATCTTCATGGTCACTATTCCCATTGTTGCCCTCATCTCTATGAATTTTGTGATTGCCTTGGGGTGATTCATGAATACGAGGCCACTTGTAGTGGAGCCTCTACTCCTCTCCCTGTGGAGTTTGGTACCACCAGTCAACTAGAACAGGGAAACTTTGGACCTACTATTGTGATCCCTCCCCCAATGTTGAGATGAAGAACATCACAAGCCCTATCCTTGATTTCCTTGCCAGCAAACCTTCCTAAGGTTTTTGCGCACATTTCTAATGACCCTCCTTCGACAGAATCCCAGGTCTGAACATCAGTAGACCCTTCATCTACCGTTCCTTCGTCTACCATTCAAGACGATGCATATGTGAACCTCCTCTCTCAGGTTGATGCACCAGGTAATGCCGTTACATCATGTAATCAGTCTTCCTCCTATTTGCCCATCTCCTAGCTTGATGGGGACACCATGGAAGCTATTTCTACCCTTGATTACCTCTACCCTTAAGTAAGGGGATTAGAGGATTTTGAAAGCCATTTCCTTCCTAATTCTCTCAATGCACTCTACCTCAAGAAATTTCACTCATAGCACATCCCTTTGTTTTGTGTATCTTTATTTCTACCATGAAGTTAGGTAGATTTCATCATCTCATCCATTATCTTTTGCACCTTTCAGATGGATCGATCATCCACATCATATATCAGTCATGTGGATGGTGCAAGTCATTTCTCTTGGAATCTAGCCTCGGTGGCCTGGGCCATTTTTACCCCCTTTCATACATTAGTTCTTTCAAATGGTGTGTGCATTGGATATTCCACCAATAATCAAGTTGAATATGATGCAGTGATAGTTTTTTTAGTCAATGCCCTTGCTCATCATATCCTTCATCTTCATGTTCGTTTAGATTCCTTGCTACTTGTCATGCAATTGAATGGTGTGTGTCATGTGCATAATCAAGTCCTATTTAGAAAATATCTACGAGTGAAGCTATTGGTACGTGAGTTTGAAACCATTACTTTCATTCATGTCCCTAGAGCCCAAAATCACTATGTAGATACCATTCCAAACAACATTCTAGATTAGCATTTATCACATGTATACCAAAAACGATAACCAAAGAAATGGAAAACCATTATCGTCATATAAAATGCATAATCATATTATGTATCATATAAGTGTTGGATCCCATAACTCTAAATACATCTGGTATTACCATAGTAGACTGGGGGGCACATAAGCCCCTACCTCCCCTTTGGAGGATCTCATGCCAAGTTGGATCGAGATGCTTGAATCCCTTTTCGAGCACTTAGAACACAATGGTGGTCCACAAACTCCGCCTGCTATGGGAATCATTCCCACCTTTGCATACCAGATCAGTCCCCTCCATCACATATGATTGGGGGTAGTATCCCATGATTGGGGGCATGATGGTTTTCCCTTGGCTATCTTCTCAATTGAGTCTCAGCCTAGATCCCAACGAATCTAGGTATGGTCGATTATCCTCCCATTCCTTAGATAATTTGTCCTATCAGCATCTCCGACAAGCCATATTCACATCACATATCATAGATGTTTGATACCATATCTTCAAATATTATACTCTATGTCCATAGAGTCCCCATGTTTGACTTAGTGGGTGAGGATGATTCTAGACCTCCTCTAGTAGTTCATTATCGTTTTCCTCTTCCCTTAATTCTTCACCAGGAACCATCGTCCAAGAAGAATTAAGGCCATATTTAGACAAGTAAGGCCACTTTCATTAAGGTCATAGATCCTGATTCCGATGGTAGGTTTGTCTGCTACGATCTCCATAAGATTTAGGGCCTTTTCCTCCCCTTAAATTGGAGGGAAAACACCATTTTATAGGAAAACTCACAGTTTTTATATTGCACATTGCGACTAGACCATAGCTCAGTTTGACGAACCATCAAAACCATTGGAAAGATCTCACCACACTCTATAATGGGTCTTCCTCAGTTTTTGATGATTCAACACTTCACCATGAAGTCTTTTTTCCAACAAAGGTCACTTCGTTGCCTCTCAAAATAGAATTTCTACATAAAGTGACACTTGTACTTTGAGGTCCACCTCCTCTTAATACTTTTCATACCATATGTCGATTTTCATTATGAGTAACCATCATTTACTCATGTTTTCATGGTCCCCACCGGGCCTAGTCTGTGTGGCAGTGGCATCGAGTCACCCTTGTTCAGAGCATCCGTGATGAGTCACCCTTGTTTAGAGCATCCACGATGAGTCACCCTTGCATTATTGGAGTCTATTTCATGTCCCATCATATCATGTCACTGCATTCCACCCATACTTGCATACCGTTCATCATGTGTTTCCCATTTTGGCCCCCAGTCATACTCTCCCCATCCCCTCCGGAGTTGAGTTAGTTGCTGCCAGGTCAACCATGCACTTTATGCTCTGACAAGGGAAGTCGTTTGTTTGTATCTCAGTCCCATTTCCCTATTATCCCTCGTGTCAGTCCATCAATCACATTACTATTTTCCCTCGTGCTTTAGTTGAGGATCCTTATTACCTCATCCATTGTGGGGCCTATTCTATTGACATCAGCTCATTTATTCCAGAAGAACATCCTAGATTGCAGTATATCTTGGTTCCAACTTCCATTCTTGTTTGGCACCTTGGATTGAGCATAAAGTATCATTATTTCCCTTTGACTTGATCATTTCATGTTCATGATGCATACACTTGATGGTCCAGTGGTGCAATAGATTGTACCAATGATTCCCAGGGGTGTGTGAGATGATTCATACCTCATGAGGGGGTGGTCCTTCAGGTAGCCCCCCACATGCCGGGATGCATACCTATTATGCTATTGCCCTAGATGCAGTTTCGTAGAGTTGATGGGTTTGGTTACTACCGATCATATTGTCCATAGCATGCACGTCTCCTTCAGATGATCCATTCAGTTTTACAGAGCCATTCCCTGTTCAACAGGGCTTCACCAATTGTTCTACCCTCCCTCCCACCCATTTCTTAAGGGAAGGGGCTTTGTATCTCATGTACTTAGATATTATTGCATTTAGTCCTGACTCATGTTTTTACTAGGTGCATTATGTATATGGTATACATTATATTATTTTCTGGCTCTGTTATGCCAACATGTCATGTACCATTCAACATGTACTTCATTGCTCAATTTTATATTTCTAGGCGAACCATTATCTTTGTACTAAGTTATCTTGGCGGGTATGGGTATGCCTCCCCTGCCTCATTGAGGTCCGGTACCATAACATAAAATGAGACTTTCATTAGTCTCTCCCCCTTTGTCCCTATCCTCTCTCAAATTCAATTTCATTGGTCTCTCTCTCTCTCTCTCTGCATGACTCCGTTGCGTTGTCTAAGTGATTGTGTCTTTACAACACACTTCAATCATACGCTTTTCTCCTAACACTCGTATGTTGGGAGGCAATCTGTATCACCAAAAAATTGATCATCTAGCCTAATTTACTAGATGGATCAAAGTATACCATGTAAAGCCAATTTTACCCTAGTAAAATTTCTTTCACTGTGAGAAATTACCTAATAAACCACCTTTATTAAGTAATTTATAGTTAAACCCATGAAGAATAATTAAATAAATCATTATTTATTTGAGATTCTTCTAGGAATAATTAATTTAACCACTGTTTTATTATTATTCCTTGTCAAATTTGACCCAATCATGAAAAATAAATAGATAAATAATTATTTATCTTATTTTTCTCTAAGAATAATTAATTAATCACTAATTAATAATTATTCTTTGTTAAATTTGACTAAATCCCGTAGGCATAATTAAATAAATCCTTATTTTTTTATTATTCCTTAACTAATTCCTTGAGATGATAAATAAATAGTTTATTTATGTATTATTTCTAAATAAAAATTTAAATGCTTTTTTCCCTCCTAAACAAATATAATAAAATATTCCAAGTGGTTATTCCAAGAATGGGATCAATAATATTTTATTATTGCTCATTATTCGATGATAACCCAATATTTTGTTATAAATAGAAGGGTTTTCCATTCATTATTCACTTTTGATTATTTTCATTGTTGCACTCATTGTTGTAAATTTGATTATTTTCATTGTCGCACACCATATTTTTATTGGGTTTATGCATTATAGAGGAAAGAGACTGTACAAAAGCTGAAGGCATTTGAGGATAACCAAGAACCCATCCCATAGAGGGGGATTGGTAACATTTATCTGTCCTCTTCACAGGTGTTATTATAAAATTATTCTTTACATATCTGGTTTCCATTAGATAATTGGGGTTATTACTCTTTATTTTGTTGTTTAACTATGATTGTGGCATAGACCAAAATTTTGGCAAGTTTTGTTTCTATTAGTTGCTGCAGATCTACAATGTTTAGCAACGATTTATATTCTGGATTTAAGACATCTGTGGCTTATATCTTTTGAGTCAGTTACTGGAGAATCCACAGTATGAACCATTTTCTATCAATGTTTCAAATCCCAATCGGGATCCATCATTAGGACTTTATGAATGATGATATTAGAAGAGCTTAATTGAAGGATATAAATAGTTATGAGGAGAGTAGATTTAAGGATCAGCTAAGGATCATCCAAAATATTAAGTGGGTTCTTTTTTTTGTACATCATTGAGATGAAAACACTACAACATGATGGTTCATTAGGTTGAGTAAAGGGTGGTGGGAAAACATGTTTCATTTCTAAGTCAATGTGACCAATTTGTATGAGTTGCTTGAATTCCTCAATATTAGCTTCAAAATTAATTGAGAATCTTATTCTTTTTCCATCCATATTACTAGACTACATTGGGCGTTTTTACTCTCACCATCTCTCTTGCCAAATTACATTAGGCCTTATTTTCATGACATTTCCCTTGCTAAAACATATCATATATATCATTCATAAAATCAATAAATATGCTAAAGAAACATACTAAATGCCATAAAACACACTCCACTAAGGTTTATTAAATATGCTAAATAAGACATATAACATAGTATAAAAGACAAAGTGTGTAGCGAAAATGAGAAGGGACTTTCTTATGAAAGAGGAAAATCTCAAATAGACTTTATTTGCATCTAAACATACTTCTTGTATCATCATTTATATCACCAATTATGTTTTATGTAACTAGATCAAAATAACATAGAAATATAAGAAAAAATAGATCAAGGAATAGATAATAAACTACTTTGAGGGGGAAGCCTCCCTTTACATCACATAAATGAAATTCTTGGATGATTAAAATGATAAGACCTCTTTGGTATATACAAGAGCTTAAAGGGTCAAAATATAATTAGAGCCTCCATAACAATAATAATGTAATGGCTCAACAATAACAATAGTGAGTTTCTATGGGGTATAACTATAACAATATGGGGCTACACTAGTATTATAGTGACCTAACATGCCCCTTTGCCTCAAAAAGGTGTTGTCATCAACGCTTGAGTGGTTATGGATGCTTCTGTATGAAATAATCATCCTCCCATGTGGAATCTTTGACAGGTGAGTTCTTCCACTTAATGAGAGACTTTGAAATTGATTGATTTTGAAGCTATCAAATTCTTGTTCTCGTTATTGCTTTAGTCTCCAATATAATTTTTCCTTCCTCGTCAAGCTCTGGAAATAAAGTTTGAATTGGGAGCTTATCTAAAAAAAGGGAAGAAAATGTTGTTTCCGATGCACTCTCAAGATTGAAGGGATGAGGACGCAGAAGCATTTCTCTAATACCAAATGTTATGTAACAATATCAAAATAGCGCATAAACATAAGAAAAAATATATCGATGACTAGATAATAAGCCACTTCGAGGGAGAAACCTCCCTTTATATCACATAAGTAAATAATGCTTGGAAGATTCAAATGACAATACCTCCTTGGTATATATAGGAGTCTAAAGGGTCAAAATATAATTAGTGCCTACATAACAATAATATTGTAAGGGATCAACAATAGCAAAAGTAAGTTTCTATTGGGCACAAAAATAACAATATGGGGCTACACTAGTATTACATGGACTTAACATTATGGAAAACTAGATTCAAATTATTTTTTACACTTCATATTCCTTTTTAAAAGAAATCATTTCAATTTCCCACATGTCTTTCAACTTATATGCCAACAGTCTTCAATGAATATTGAGGTAAGGGACAACAATTTAGGAAAGTAAAGAATGAAAACATGGGGGATTATAATGACTCTCTTTTATCATATACAACTTTTACATAATATGAGTATAATTTCAACTTAAATTATGGAGATATAATTAAGAAATAATCAAGTAATACCATTTTCTTTTGAATGAAATGACATATGTAGAGTGATGGTATGAAAGGGTGAATGAATTTATAGTCATAAATTAAATTCATAACTTTGAATTTATCTCCAAGGCGGTTTCAAGTTTGCAAAGATAAATCCAACCTTTTATAAAATATTGTTAATTTAAATTCTAATCATATTTATTTTACCAACAAATAATATAATATTGTAGAGATGGACTCATGTATTTCCTTTTAATAACCTTATTTCACACACTAATTATATTAACTCAATGTAATACCCATAATGATATAAGGACTCAGGTATCTTGTGCAACAAAATATTATGGGCCAACCTTGAGACTTAAATCTTTCTTTGTTTAATTTTGGGCTAAAATCATTTCATACATGAAATGAAATCATGTTACTCTACCCAATATTCCTAATTTAAAAGTTCATTGAGCATAAAACTTGGTGCAAAATAAGTAATATAGTTTTTTCTCATTCATATGTGCTCACACACACACACACACACACACACACACACGAATGATACAAATGGTTCAAACATAAAACATTAAAATATAATTAGGGCCTATATAACATTAATAATGTAAGGGATTAAGAATAACAATAGTGGGTTTCAATCGAGCACAAACATAACAATATGTAGCTACACTAGTATTGCAGGGACCTAACATTATGAAACACTAAATTCAAATTCTTATTTCCACTTCATATTCCTTTTTAAAATAAATCATTTTAGTTTCACATATGTATTTCAACTTATATGCCAATAGTCTTCAATGAATATTGAGGTAAGGGACAACAATTTAGGAAAGTAAACATGGGGGATTACGATTACTCTCTTTTATCATATACAAATTTCACATAATATGAGTGTAATTTCAACTTAAATTACGGATATATAATTACGAAATAATCAAATAATACCATTTTCTTTTGAATCAAATGACATATAGAGAGTGATAGTATGAAAGGGTGAATGAATTTATAGTCATAGATTAAAATCATAATTTTGATTTTCCATTCAAAATATCACCAAGGTTGCTTCGAGTTTGCAAATATAAATCCAACCTATTATAAATTATCATTAATTGAAATTCTCATCATATTTCTTTTACCACCAAATAATGTAAGATTGTGGAGGCATACTCGAAATAATATATCGTAACCCAAACTTCATGTACTTCCTTTTAATAACCTCATTTCACACAATAATTATATTAACTCAATGTAATACCCATAATGATATAGAGACTCAGGTATCTTGTGCAACAAAATATAATGGCCCATCCTCGAGACTTATATCTTTCTTCTTTTAATTTTGGGCTAAAATCATTTCATATATGAAAAGAAACCATGTTACTCTAGTCAATATTCCTAATTTAAAAGTTCGCTCAACATAAAACTTAGTGCAAAATAATTAATACAATATTTTCTCATTCATGTGTGTGTGTGCGTGTGCCTACATGCACACACAAAACTTTGTGTAAAATAATAATATAATATTTTCTCATTCATGTCTGTGTGCATGTGCGCGCACGCACACACAGACACAAATGATACAAATGGTTCGAACATAAAGCATTCATGCATTTTAGAATTTAGATTTTCACATTTTAAAATCATTTGGAGATAAAATTTCTAGAAAAACTATTGCTTTTTTTAAACTTGGAATGAAAGGACAAGAAATCCTAGAGTACTTACCCACAATTCATGGATGATAAATTGGGTAAACTTCCAGCCCTGATTATGGGGCCTCACTTCAAGGGAATTGAAGAGAGTTGGACTTGTGATCAACAAAAACTAGCAACAATATAAACAAACTTCATGCTTGGCTCTAGACCACTTCAGCTAACCCTTGGGGTTAGAAAAACTACTACTTAATTCAAACTTAAGACATATATCATTTGACTAATACAATTTTAAGAAGTTATAATATGATATGATATGGTTCTTGGCATAACTTTAATGTATAAATTTTGCCATCATGCAATCATTTCAAGATCAATTTCCAATTATTATACTACTAAAGAATGATTCAATACACACAAACACATACTATCAAAACATCAAATAATGTAATTTTCACTTTATAAAGAATGAAATTCATATCATGTTAATACCTACCTCATGTATGTAGTCAAAAGGTTGTGAAAATACTTATATCAATTTTCAAAATGCATCACACAATCATGTGCATGTCAACTATATAAATACTCTTCAACACTAATATAATATGCATAAAGAAGGATAGTAAACCATTAACTTCCATGTGCAAAAAAAAGTTCCATATGGAGATTATTGACATACTTTTTCTAAGGGACCCCACCTAATTTAGTTTGAAACCCCTATTTTACAAAGGTGGGATCCCTTAGTGCTCACTGAAAACTATAAAGAGCATCATGCTCCCTATCCTAACCTCACTCAACCAACAATGTTGACACCTCAACAAATAATTAAAAGAAAAATAAAAGGGACTATGTTTCAAATTTTATGGTAAGTATAGTATGGGGCATAAATGCAACATGAATAAATTATTTTATATAAACTATGAAGAGGAAGAAGATCAAGAGCTGGAACCATCACAAGGTTTGGATCTAGAAGAGACTACTCCAACTATATCTTGTCATGCATTGGCTAGTGTTGATAATCCATAAATCCTCACAACAAAAGGATATACCAAAAGGAAAAATGTAACATTGTCAATTGATTTATGTAGTACCCATAACTTCATCAATTACAAATGAGCAAAACTTCTCAATTGCTTTGTATTTCCAACATTGCAAATTCAAGTAATGCTTGTAGATGGAGATATAATAAATTGTGTAGACAAGTGCCACGATATTAAGCTGGATATGGGGCAATATTTGTTAGATAGTCCCATGATTTCAATTCATGTGAGTCTAGTTATTTTTTATTAGGGGTCCATTGGTTACAATCATTGAGAACATTAATCTTTAATTTTCAAAATATTTTCATGAGATTTTCTTTGGAAGGAACGGAAATTAAGCTTATAGGTATCCAAGGGAAACCCTAAAAAGTGATAAGCTCTAACAACATGAAAACATTACTCAAAAAGGTACACCATGGCATAATTGCATATTTTTGCTCCTAATATGTTCAAACATTTATTTCCTTTGCTCTAGTGGATCTCCAAAAGTTATCAACAATGATTCCAAAGTATTTGGAGAGATGCCTAAGGATCTTGTTCCTACTTGAGATCATGACCATGCTATTCATTTAAAACTAGGAAGTGTACCACCTAACATTAGGCCTTATAGGTATCAATATGCATAGAAGAGTAGGATGGAGTGCACAATTCAAGAAATGTTAGAGGCTAAAATCATTCAACCTAGCTATTGATTTCTCTTCACCAGTGTTGCTCCTTAGAAAAAGTATGGTGCATGAGGTATGTGTCCAAAATATTGGTAACTCAACAAAATGACCATAAAATATAAGTTTCTTATTCGTATCATTCATGCATTATTAAATGGATTGCATGGAACAATTTTCTTTACTAATTTGGATCTCCATTCATGATATCATTAAATTAGAACAAGACAAGAGGACATTCTCAAAACAATTTCTAGAGCACGTAAGGTTCATTATGAATTTTTGGTTATGCCATTTGGATTTACTAATGCACCAACATTTCAAAGCTTGATGAATTCTATTTTCAAACTCTTTCACACAAATTTTTTGTTAGTATTTTTTGATGACATATTAATCTATTGGAAACCTTGGAAAGAGCATGCACAATATGTTGATATGGTCCTAAAATTATTGGAAGAGTAATAAATATATGAAAATCCTTCCAAGTGCGCCTTTGGGGTTCAACAAGGGCAATATTTGGGTCATATTTTATCTCATGAAGGTTTCAATGTGGACCCTCACAAAATTAAAGCTATGATGGAATGGAAAATCCCAAAACATTAAAGAAAATTAGAAGATTCTTAGGATTGATAGTTTATTATTTCAAGTTTTTCAAGAATTATAATTAAATAACAACACCTATATAACATTATTAAATAATGAAGCATTTTCATGGATCTGAGAAATAACCAAATCCTTTAAAAAACATAAGGAGTTTGTGTATGACTCTTTTCCTTACCACACCTAACTTTACAAAAGCATTTTTTGTGTGGAGTGTCATGCCTTAGGATTTTGCATTGGTGTAGTTTTAATGCAATAAGGAAGGCCACTTTCCTTGAAGGAAACCAAATTAAAGGAAATAAATTACTTAGATACATTTATAAAAATGAAATGTTGGTCATACTACATAGAATTAAAATTGGTGCCCTTACTTAATAGGAAGACACTTCAATGTAAAATTAGATCTTGATAGTTTGAAGTACTTCTTGGAGCAACAATTATATTTAGAAGAGCAACAAAAATGAGTTAGAAATATGATAGTTAATGATTTTGAAATTGTCTACATAAAAGGAAACCATAATATAGTGGTAAATGCACTATCAAGTAAAAAAGAAGAAACCAAGGGTTTACTATGTGTTATTTCTATTCCACAATTTGATTGGGTGGAAGAAGCAATGACAAAATGGAAGTGAGTCTAGAAAGTATGCAAGATCATTCAACAACTACAGGAGGACATAAGTGAATTAGATAAATTTGTGTGGAAGAATGGTCTTTTGTGTTATCAATATTACCTTTATTTATGTAAGAATTCTCAATTTAGACATAAGGTCAGTTTGGAATTAGACACTTCTCTAGTAGGAGGACATTCAAGGTTCTTGAAAAAGTACCACAATATCAAGAATGGTTTTTTCTAGGAAGAGTTAAAATTGATGTTCAATAGTTTGTGGATAAATGTATGGTCTTCCAACTGAATAACAAAGAGACAATAAAGACCACAAGTCTCCTACAACCATTAGTTATACCCTGCAAATGTTGGGAAGAAGCTTCAATACATTTTATTACATGTTTAATGAAATTTGAATAAAAGAATGTCATCATGATGGTAGTGGATTGATTAACAAAGTATGACCATTTTTGATCTCTTTCTCTTTCTTTTGAGGAAAGTATAATAACGAAACAATTCATGGACGCAACTCAAAAACTAATGGAATTCCTAAGATTATTTTAAATGACAAAGGTCCAAGTTTTAGTGGAAAAAATTTACTAAATTGTTTTCTTATTTGGGTACTCAATTGGTTCAAAACTCATATTGCCATCCCCAACCCAATAGGAAAATTGAGATTGTGAGTACATGTTTAGAAGGATATCTTCGTTGCTTCACATCTTATAAATATATGGAGAATGATGGTACAACATATCCTTCCATATTTCATTAAAAATGTCATTATTTTATGACACTTTATGGATATCATTCTCCATACATCACATCTCCCTTGAAAGTTTGCAAAAGTTCAAGATGCGAAGGACCACATACGGCACCAACATGAGACTCTCAAACCATTAAAAGACAACTTAGCTATAACACAAAATATGATGAAACAAAAAGTAGATCAACATTACATTGAAAGGGAATTTGAACTCGAGTTAGGAATTTTTGAGGATACAACCATATAAACAAATGTCTCTCAAGCCAAAAAAAGAAGGAAAATAAATCAACATCAAAGTGTTATGGCCCTTATAAGGTGTTCTAGAGGATTGGGAGTATGGCATATAAATTGGACTTGCCTCCATCTTTGAGTGTACATCTAGCCTTTTGTGTTTCTTGCTTAAATAAGGTAATCAAGGTCCTAGTTTAAAATATTTTTGCAGAGATTAATGAAGAAGGGGAAATCATACTAGAACAAGAAATAATAATTGAAACAAGGATTAAGCAGTTGTGAAATTGAGCAATTGTTAAGTCATGAAATGGAAGAACCCACCAAAGGAAAAGGAAACATGGGAAGATGAATTATTCATGCAAAAACAACTGCAATTAGTCAAGTGTTGAGGACAACACTTGTTGGAAGTGGAAGGGCATATCAAACGTTCGATAAAACCCCATGTAAAGGTCTAAATGGTGAGATATATTTCTATTGTTATATTGGCGTGCTTAGCTAAACCCTTTAATTGTAATTGTACCTTCACTCTCCTATACATATATACACATACACTAGATAAATCAAATTTTAAA
The DNA here is from genome assembly GCA_000404065.3 of Pinus taeda. Lineage (NCBI taxonomy): Eukaryota > Viridiplantae > Streptophyta > Pinopsida > Pinales > Pinaceae > Pinus > Pinus taeda. The sequence continues at coordinate 41,227 of APFE030202104.1, forward strand.
ATTGTTCCATCTTCTCTTATCCATTAATTTATTGTAAAAAAAAATTCCCAAATTATTATTTATTGACTTTTTATCATTTTCAAAATATTTATTTCACCCCATTTTCATAAAAATTTATTTTTAAAAACATAAACTAAAATAAATAATTTAAAACAAATAATAAAGAAATATAAATAATAAATAAAAAGTTTAACTCAATATCTTTGCACATCAATATCTAATCATTGGTTAAGCACACTTTACGTTCAATAACCTTGTCATATTTCATGTCACAAGGTAGGGAGCATAGAAGATACAACTTTCCACATCAATGGCCATAACTATATAAGAGTAACACTGAAATCAGAACACTCGCATTTATGAAAAAGAATTTAAACACTAAATTATTTATTTGTCTCGGGATATTCTATTTACGTGAAAAGCAAGAAGAGAACGAGATGCGCGAATATACCCATGGTATTTATGGATAATTTAGTTGATCGAAATTAATATATATGAATACTTTGTTAATATTTTGGCAAATTATTATTATTATTATTAACTTGATGGCTACGCACATGATATCAATTTCTAAATTTTATTTTTTATAAGTTATATTTTTATAATAATAATTAAGTTAATTTTCTAAAATATCAAAATTTAAAATAGGCATTTACATAATAATAAAAAAGTATGATTAAAAAAATTCATGATAATCAAATATTAATAAATATTATGTACATAATCAAGTATAGAAACACAATATATAAAGATAAAGATTTTTATGATAAAAAATAATGTAGACTTGGCATATTTATAATAATATCAAGGTATTTGCATTTCAATGAAACTTGGTTCATGGAATTGGTTTCATATTAGTAATTTTAATCCAATCATAAGTGTTTAGTATGGATACTATTTCCAAGTTGAGATATGAGGTCACCAAGGTAAAGGAATCATATTATATGTTTATATCTCTCTAAGCCAGACTAATTTGTTCTCATGCTCAACTATTCTACTCACTATAGAGCATTGCAAATATCTCTTTCATCCATTAAATAACCATGGTGCTCTCTTCCATTGCCACACACAACAGAAGAAAAATATTTCATTTCTTTGCTCAATGGTTCCTTAGGGTTATTCTCCCCACTAATGCTCTTCAATATGGAAATAAATAGCCCAATTTGTTGTATGCTTTATAGAACTTGTCTATAAAAATACTACTTGGCTCTCAAGCATCAAAAGAGTAGAAAATACACAACAGTGATGATTTCTTATTTGCATTGCCTCTATGTTCACCTATAGCCATATCCCTTTCGACAAATGTCTACAATTTTCTCTTAATAGTGTTTATTTCAATCAATTTCTAGATTTACCATGGATAGAAATTAAAAACACAACACAAGTAATCTAGTGCATCAATGTAAGAATGATAAAATGAGTGAATGGAAAATGATAAAATGAAGGGAAATGATGGTTGAAAATACTCCAAACAAGAGGAATGTAGGACTCTTATAATTCCCATGATGGTTTCACTTAGCCTTTGCTTCTATAACTACATAAAAAGATCCCCTCCCCAACCTATTACTTGCATTCAATGATTTTTTTTAATATACCTAATGAGGCTCATCAATGGGTCAATTATATGGATGTTAATGCCACTATCCAGCTATTAAAATAAACTTTTCTCACATTTCTTTACATGTTTTGTTAGATTTTTCTTAGTGAGAAGGGTAAAGATGAGATGTTGTGCCTTGTGGTCTAATGTGCATTAATTGCAGGTTTTTGAGCAATTTTGGCTAGTTAAAGTGCAGGAACTCGAAGTAGACAAGCAAGAGGGATTTTAGGAGATTGGATCTCCCTCCTTAACTCCTCACTCACTTGAAGATTCCTCCACCAGATCTCATCAGCTTTGAGTTACAAGCAGCCAAGCCACTAAGGTCATTGGCAACTAAGGCAATGATAGTTCAAGGCCAGTTGATATCAAGTTGTGAGCCAAAACTCCCTAAATTTAAGGAAGTTGTTGGTAGATTTAGTGGGATAGATAAGAAGGCCTAGAACCTCATTAGGATTCGATATTTTTGTTGTTGTAGCCAAGAGGCATTTTCGAGCTAAGACATTATGATTGATGACTCTTATGTAGTTTTGGATATTTTAATGAAAATGAGAATAATTCCCTTTATTCAGCATCGAGTTGACTCAGAGGGCTGAAACTCTTGGGTTAGGGCTCAACCCTAGCAACACAGGTTCCTCTTTTTGTACATGTATGCTTAGATTACATTCATAGTTAGCTGTTGAAGTGATTTTGGTTTTGTTAATATGTAAGTATTTGGATGATTAATTAGTTTGCTTCCATTTTTGTATAGATATATCAATGGTATCATAGTGACAATAAACACTTTAGAAAATCTTGTGATAGTGTCCTTCACCTCATCTCCCTTATGGGATCATGACTTGAGGGTTCCATTCACACAACCCAAAAACCGATTTCTTGTTTGATTACTACATAATCAAGGGTTTCTTGTTGAATAGATCATTGTCTTTGAATTTCTTAGAAGTATTTGCAATTTTCATTTTGATCTCTTGAGTTTGTTATGGTTTAAAAGCACTTCCATTTATAAACTTAGCCATTAGCTATTAATAACTCTATTTCCCTCCATTCAACTCATCTTTTCCATGTATAGATGAATTTGTGCATAAGTGAAGAAAAGAGTGTATGATGTTGTAGGAGCTTTTAATTTGTAGGGAGACCCCAACTCATTCACGTCATCCAAGTCTTATCCACCTATGTTTCCAAGGTCCACCAAACCCTAAATCTGATTTTTTTTTTTTGTAAGAAAAGTGGGCATTTCC
>APFE030202104.1:46558-81045 GCA_000404065.3 Pinus taeda
GAAACAGAAAGAGCCTTAGTTGTCTTCTACCCTAGATGCACTAGGAGGCACCCTAGGAACACATTTCCATCAAATATTATAGAAATCTTCTCGGTTTGTGAGGAGAACCACTCCATAGACAAGTGCCCTTCTCTTCCTAGATTAAAAGTTGTGTATCCAGGAACTGAAGGGCTGACTCAACAACTTTCCTATATTAACCAAAGGAGGCCTCAAGGACTTGAACCATACCAACAAGGCATGCAAAGGCATCCTTTTCATATTACAACCATAACCATAATACATAGATTCCCCCTTGGTACCCTCCTGCTCATCCTTCATGGTCCACACCTTCTCGCTAGTATTTTTCACCTCAATACCATTCCCAACCTGCCAACCAACCATTCTAGCCATATACTCCTCCACAACCTCAGTGGAATGTTCAATCCTAGGGGTGGAGCCCCCCATACAACCAATCTCTAGGTTTACTACCTCCACCTCCATCTCAACCACAACTCCTACACCATGCAATACCTAAGCAACCTCAAATGTTTTCTCAGCCACATCTAAACCCAAACAACAGATAGGCACAACAGGTCTATAGTGGTGAGGCATCTTACCCTATCTATGCTGTGGAAATTCAAGAAATCAACCTCTGGTATCGAAGAGTGCTTATAGATAATCAACCTCCATCTCCACCTGAGGAGCTTGAAGAGGAAAAGGAGGAGACTCTCCCTCAAGCAAATCCACCTCCTTTTCCTGAGAGATTAATCCATCTTGTCTAGCACCCCCTAGAAGAGATTGAACTTCTGAGTGAATTTAAAAACACGTGTATTAAAATCCCACTTCTCCAAGCTATCAAGGATGTCTGCATATACAACAAGTTAATCAAGGAGAAATGTTTCAAATATCCTGGGAGGTGAAAGAAAGACACCCCTACCATGTCATTGGAAAATTGTCCAACTTAATGTTGGGGCAGGTTATTTTCCCAAAGTATCTAGATCCTGGAAGTCCTGTGGTAGATGTGCACATTTATGGCATCATTGTCTGCATATCTTGATCAATCTTGGGGATGCAATCAATGTGATGACTAAGGAGACTATTCTTAAACTAAATCTCGAAGGATCATTAAGAAAGACCACAAAAATATTGTAGCTTGTAGACAGGTCCTTATCATCTCCTAAGGGAGTTGTTGAGGATGTGATGGTCTACATTGATTCTTGGGAATACCCTATTGACTTCTTAGTTATCCAACTTGAGACCAAGTTCAATGGTTATCCTCTCATCCTTGGAAGGCCATGGTTAGCCACTTCTAATGCTTACATAAGTTGCAGGGCTGGGAATATGACCATTAAAAAATGGGCATTTGTCCAAACAATTGGTCTTTTACCCTCCTGCTCAACTTGGTCTTGTACCCTCCTGCTCAACTGTCTTTGGAGCATGAATTACCTTTATGGTTAGAAGAAGAGGAGGAATATGGATTCTGTTCTTCCCCAATTTGTACCTTAGATGCTACTATAGGAGGAGGGCAACTTGATGAAGATGACCTGATTGAGCAAATCCTCCAGAATCAGCCCCCCAACACCATGTCTCTTGAGGAGTTAGTGAAGAAAGTTGAAGATAACCCTTGGAATGATTTGAGCCTAGCTGACTCAATTCATACTCATGTCAAGATGATAACATTTGGCCTAGAACGAACATTGAAAGTCAACCCCTCTCTCTGTACAACATGAAGAGGAGTAATGTGACATGCTAAGAAAGCATCTAGATGCCTTTGCCTGGAGTTACAAGGAAATTAAAGGAGTGCACCCTTTGGTGTGTACTCACCACATTTAAATCAAGGAAGGCTGCAAGCCAGTGTGCAACCTTAGAGGAGAATGAATCCAACCCTCAAGGATATAGTTAAAGAAGAATTACAGAAGTTGTTGGATGCAGGCTTCATTTATCCCATCTCATATAGTGAGTGGGTGTCTCCTCTGATTCTGGTTCCAAAGAAAAATGGGAAGTGGAGGATCTGTGTGGAATATAGAGAGTTAAACAAAGCCACAAAAAGGACTATTTCCCTCTACCTTTCATTGACCAAGTATGAGATGGTTTGGCAGGAAAAAAGTTCTTCTCTTTCTTGGATGGATTCAACAGTTACAATTAGATCCAGATCAACCCAGAGGACCAGGATAAAACCACCTTCACTTGGCCTTGGGGTACCTTTGCTTATAGGGTCCTTCCTTTTGGGTTATGCAATGCCCCTGCCACTTTTCAGAGGGCAATCCTGAGCATCTTTACAGAGCTAGTCCATGACTCTATGGAAATTTATATGGATGAATTCACCCCTATGGGTGTGATTTCCTGGAGGCTCTCTCTAACTTGGGAAAAGTATTAAAAAAATGCATTGAAATGAACTTATCCCTTTGTCCTGAGAAGTGTGATTTATTGATGGTTGCAGGGACTATTCTAGGTCACTCAATATCCCAGGAAGGACTGCAAGTGGACCCAAATAAGATAGCTATCATAAAGAGGGTCCCTACTGCTCAGAAGCAAAGGGATGTCAGAATTTTCTTAGGTTTAGCTAGATACCATAGGAGATTCATAAAAGACTTCAGTATGGTAGCCTCACCTTTTCTGGACTACTAGCCAAGGATTCCAAATTCTTATGGTCAGAAAGCTATCAAGAGGCCCTAGAAACTCTGAAGGACAAGTTGACTACTGCACCTATACTCCAAGGCCCAAATTGGGCTCTTCATTTCCACATCCATGCTAATTCCTCTGATAAAGCTATAGGAGTATCTATGGGCCAGATAGATGACAAGCTATCTTATGCCATTTACTTCATCAACAAAAATCTGTCCAAAGCTAAATTGAATGACATTGTGACTGAAGAAGGTCTCCTAGTTGGTGTCGATTCCTTGAATAAATTTAGACATTGCATCATTGATTACCAGACCTTTATACATACTGACCATGCTGTAATTAAATATTTGGTGAACAACCTGATGTGAATGCCCAAATTATTATATGGTTGCCTTTGTTACAATAGTTTGATCTAACTATCATTGATAAGCATGGGAGAGGAAATGTAGTTGCATATTTTATTGTCTATACTGGCTTTGCCTATAGGTGAGGAAGGAATGGTTGATGACCAACTGCCAGATGAGAATTTATTTTCCATTTCATTTCTCTCTTAGTGTTTTGCTGACATAGCCAACTACTTAGTAACTGCACAGTTCCCTCAAAATTTGTCATTTAAGGAAAAAAGCATAATTATAAGGAAAAGAGCCCGATTCACTTGGATTGGAGGAAATATCTTTAAGATGGGCCTAGATCAAATTTTGAGAACATGTGTTAGGGAGGAGGAAGTTTTTGACATCCTTCTATCCTATCATGATAGGCCCTGTGGAGGTCACTTTCCATCTAAAAGGACATCCTTCAAGGTACTACAAGCTGGTTATGATTGGCGCACTCTCCACCAAGATGCAAGAGTATATACCAGCCAATGTGACCGATGCCAAAGAATGGGGAAACTTACTCACAGGGATGAAATTCCTTTGTAACCTCAAGTGACTTTTGAGCCATTTGACAAGTAGGCATGGATTTCATTGGGCCCATTGATCCTCCATCTAGACAGAAAAAGTACATCATTGTGTACACTGAGTACTTGACTAAGTGGTTTGAAACCAAGCCTATCAAGGTAGCCGCAAAAGAGAAAGTTGTTGAATTCTTGAGGGAGAATGTGTTTTACAAGTTTGGATACCCTAGAGAGCTAGTCACTGATTAGGGCACTCACTTCACCTCACACATGATTGAGAATTTGTTAAGTAATCATAATATCAAGCACAAGAAATCAAATCCTTACCACCTTGAGGCCAATGGACAAGTAGAAGTTACCAACAAAGCATTGGAAAGAGTTATGACAAAGGTGGTGAGCAGTAGAAGGAATTATTGGGCTGACAGACTAGTGGAGGCCACATGGGCCTACAATACAACTTGGAAGACAACCATTGGCTTCACCCCTTATGATTTGGTCTATGGGAAGAAGGCTTTGCTCTCCATTAAGTTTGAGTACACCACTTTAAGAATGGCAGCACAATTGGATTTGGATGTTACAAGGGCACAACAAGAGATGTTTCTCTAGATCAATGGGTTAGATTAATTCTAGATGCAGGTGCTCCTGCATGTAGAGGTGACTCAAGTACAAAGAAAGGTTTAGCACGACAAAAATATCAGAGACAAATTGCTTCAAGAAGGTGATTGGGCTCTATTGTATGACTCCAGGTTCAAGGATTTTAAAGGCAAGTTGAAGACCAGATGGTTGGGCCCATATGTGATAGAAAAGTTCTATGAAAATGGGGTTCTTCAGATAAGAACCATTGATGAAGAAGGTATCTCCTTGCTTGTCAATGGGTATAGATTGAAAGCCTACAAAAAGCCTCTATTAAAGGAGGAGTTCATCAGTAGTATTAGTAAGGTAGTAATGGTGATTGAAGGAGTCTCGGCTTCCACCTCACCAAATTCTTGAAGAATATTGAATTTTTGAAAAAATATAAACCAAGAAAAGAAGAAAAAATAAGAGACCTAGGTGAAAACCTCCATGAGGCACATAAGGCCCACTTACTGCCTTGAGGCAACCCAAAGGTGAAGAAAAACTAAAATACCCCTATGAAAAACTTCCCTTGAGGCAGCTAGGGAAGGCAACTAGGATGAAAACCTCCTTTGAGGCACCTTGGTTGTCTTTAAAAAAAAAAATACAAGAATGTAATGGCAGTGACCTCAAACCTGCCCACTAATAACTGTTCATGGTTTTTGAAAGTTTTCAAGAGATAATGGGCACCAAGTTTAGAGGGAAACAAGCCATGAAAAGACCCATTTTTTCTTCATTCATTTCATATCCTACATGACCACCATGTTTCATGGAAAAATGAAAAGGGGAAAAGAGAGAAAACAAAGAAATTTCAAAGGGGCATACCATTAGTAGCCTATCTCACCTACCACTCCCTCTCCCCATTGCCACCCATTGCACTCCTACAACACCTATTCACCCTCCAAGCAAAGGAAAGAAAAAAAGAAAGTTCAAAAAGAGGCAACTACATGATTTCTTGTAGTACTACAGGAAACCCTGTAGAAGCCTATATTGAAATAACAATAGTATGTAGGCTCATCCTTTAGCACCCATACAGAGGAAGAGTAGCAACACACCTGTAGGAACTATGGAACCTATCCATAGCTCATTAGAAACATAAGAGGCCAACACCTGCATATCACAACAAGAAGACAGCCTATTAGCAGAATAAAATCAACAAATGGGAGTAGAAGAGAAAATGTTCCTGAACCAAAAGCGGCACAACAAAGCCACCCTCTAGAATGCATCAACAAAGCAAAGGAAGCCACAAGTATGGCACCTCATCCACACTCTCTCCTAAGCATGAATATGATTAAAACTGCAGGAATATGAAAAAGTTGGTTTTATAAGCTGAAGGTGGCCAATTAACTTGGCCACCCTCAGCCTGATAACAAAAATTTAAGTTTTAGTTAGTTGAACATGTGGAAAGGTCACATCAAAGGGAATAAATTGGAAAGGTGGTTGAGTTTTAATTTATAGGAGTGGGTGATGATTACGAGAAAGGGGTTTCATGATAACTAATAGTGGGCCAATGGTCTAAAAGGAGAAATTACGTACCTAGCTAGCTAGCACATTGCTCAAATAAATCGATCATAAATAGAAATATTCCCTAACTTTCATGCAAGACATCATTCATTTCGATATTTTGAGAGCTGGGACCACCTGGAGGAGCCATCAAAGAAGAAAGATAGTCTCATCCACCCTATAGTGAGGACCTACAGCAAATGCAAGAAAACTATAGGAAACTCATGAAAACTATAGGAAACAATGATCATTGTCAAAAATGCTACAAGGGGGTGCCTAGGGCCTAGTTATTCACGAATTATCCTCAAACAAGGCATTACAGTGAAAGGTAGGTGGCCCATATCCTTTGTGCTTTCATTTGTAAAGAGGAAAGGAAAATAAATTGTCATTTCTTTCTAGTAATTACAGTGTGTATTGAGATAGACGAAATTGTGTGGAGTTAAAGGGAGAACTGTAGTCATCACCCCCTAAATTCTAAACCCTCAGTCACCTGGGAAATCTAGTAAGCTATAGCCACCAAACTTCATACAAATAGATTGAAAAAGAGAGAAGATGACATGGGGTTTCAGTGGAAGGGAGCCCACAAGTACAACTAGAATACGTCTCCATCCTCCCATGGTAGAGTTATTTAGAAGGCATCAATGGTTGGGATTCTTCAAGCTACTTAGAGGATATGATGATGTTGTAGCTAGGGAATTTACAATGTCACTCACACCTCAAGCTAGAGTTAATGCCACTACTATAGTGAGAGCATTGTCAATAACAATGACCCATAAAAGAATTAGCAAAATCGCTACACTTCCTCTGGTCTACAATGGAGAAAAGAAGATAAAGCTAGCAAGACCTATGCCAAGAAGAATTTTTTCTTGGAAGATGAGGAACCAATGGAGGAAAAAAATTGGATTAGAAGGGAGAGAATTCCATATCCTTGGGATGAAGTAAGCTATCACATCCTCAAGTATATTTCTTGTGAGGGAAGGCTCAGTATAGTCAATGGTTACCGTTTAGACTCCTCTATGAGCTGAGATTTGGAGAAGAGTTACCTCCTCATTGAAGAATTAGTGTGCCCTACTTCTTATTGAAATCAATAATAGACATGAGCATCAAGGTATAAGAAGGAAAGCATCAGAAGCTGGCACATCATGGACTAATGAAGCTCATACCAGAATATGCCCTAAGCCAATTAAGAATCCCTATTATGTGGTCCACATTTGCAAACATGAAAAGAGAAGATGTAATTCAAGAAATTGAGTATGAACCAACTTCTAGTGGTGAGGAAGAGGAAGAAGAACCAGAAGAAGGAGATGAAGAAGAACCAGAAGAAGAAGAAGAAGAGCCCTAAGAAGAGGAACATGGAGAAGAAGAGGATGGGCAGAGGAAGAAGAGGAGGTGGAGATAAATGAAACATAGGAAGAGAAGGAAAGTGGGGAAGAAGCACAAAAGGATGAAAGAAGCCCTAAAATACATAGCAAGGAAGGCAAGGAATCCCTAAGAGTCTCTCCTGAACCCACAAAGAAGGAGGTAGTTCCTACCTTAACTTCCCTAAGCACACCCATAAAGTCCATAGGAAAATGGTAGAGGCAGACTTCCTTATACTTCAAAACAAGGAGAAGCACCAGGATAAAGCAAGAGAGACCTCAAACACCTACCAAGACTCCTATAATCATTGAAGACTCACCAATAAGACAAGAAAATTTAGTCTCCCCATAAATGAGAGGTGAAGAGGGCACATCAAAACATGCTTCCCAAAGGTCACCAATCACCTATGTTAGGAGGCCTGTCACCAAGTCAACCTTGGCAAAGAAAATTAAAGACCACTTGACCCCCTTTCAAAAATGGAAAATCCTCCTACAGGAAACATAGACAATCCTACAGGAAACTCTGTCAAAACTACAAGAAACACACAAAGAGGAGCAAGAAGGACAATAGGGACAAAGGAAAGGAAAGGAAGGAGCAAAACAAGCACAGGGGGAGGAAGATACTCCAAAGACAGTAAAGGGAGAATCCCAAGAGTTGTAGGAACCTAGCCCACAACCCAATATTAGCTCCTATTACTGATTCATTGAGGGAGGCATAGTAATACCACAAAAAATTTCCATGTCTCTATACTTTGAGCTTGAAAATGTTGGAAATAATATGAGGAGGGGGGGTGAATTAGTATTATCAGATGAATAACTTAATTTTCAAAACTGATTTGTATATGCTACTTCAGCTCAGTGAACTAGCGTGTATACACAACTATACTTAATGAAACCAGTGTATATGCAGAGATCTTTTGATTTACCCAAATTATCATGTATTGAACTTTAACTAGTATATCAGGAATTCATTAGACAGTGCAGTAAAAGAAGAATAAATCATCACACATAAGCAACACACATGAACACTAAGATATAAGGTGGAAACCCAATGTGGGTGTAAACCACCTGCTACTATCGTCTCTGTCTTCTTTTAATATTAAGAAAATTTTGTTTACAATTTTTGTACTGGTGCATTCTTATACTAGTATGCAAGCTTCTACCTGCAGAAGGCTACAACCTTCTCTTTTCTTCCAGGGACCACGTTTCATAAATTTTCATATTGGATCCATCAAAACCATCATTCAATCATCAGATATATCTGTATCAACCAATCACCATTTGAACCAATCATAGCCGAACCAATCATTCACTTAGACCACCCATCTATCTGATCATTTAGAATACTGACACCAGAATACAGTAACAAGAACCCAAAAAAGAACCCAAAACTCTACAACAATAAAGAGAAAAATTGAAAGATATTTTATAAGGTATATGCTACTTCCATATGTCGAGCTTTCATGTACATGCACTTTGCTCAAAGCCAACCAGCGTATACATCTGCAAATATAAATTAAGAGTTCTGCAGCTATCCCAAACTTTTATTTATATCCAGATTGAATCATTTACAGAATAATATATGCGTCAGTATTTAGATCTAGAATATACATGAGCAAAAACACATAATTATAGTTCATTTTATGCCTTAAGTTCCCGATCCATCATTAGATCTGATCTCTCCCCATCAGCTAAGGTTCATCCTTGGTTTAGATCCAACAATGCACCATAACCCAATAACCTACATACTAGATCTCACACTTCATCAGATATTCGATACTTGCACACCTTTGCCTAATGACCTTCTCCTCCTTTTATAGTTTTAGGCCTTTCTCAATACCATGGGCCAAAACCACTTAGGACCAATACCTTGGACCAAATGCTTAGGGTCAATACCTCAGACCAGATACCTTGGACGAATACCATGGATCGAAATACCACGCACCAAATACTTCGGACCAAAAATTTAGTTTTCCAAGGTATACACACTTTTACTTCTGTGAAAGTACGTGTGTATGTATATGCGACTTTGTATACATTGAAATTGCGTGTATACACAACTAGGTCAATGGTGAACCTGCGTATACCTCTCTTTCTTCATTCTGTGAAGACTGATTTGTAATTCTTTGTTGTTTACCTACTATACTGTGATCTTTCATTCGAGTGAGTTGCCTTCTGAACTAATTCCTTGAAGCTACCTTGCATTTCATCACATCTGTATACACTACTGTCATGCATTTTTCCACATCTAATATCTCTTGTATAGATTCATCTAGTTACCATGTACAAGTAAGTTGTTCTGCTACAAGAGTGTTGCCATCAAGTACAACACATACATCATAATGTGAAAAATCTCCCCCTTTGGACTTGATGGCAACAACCACACCAAGTCACTCTCCCCCTTTGGCATCAAGGGCAAAGGGTCATGCTCCCCTTGAGTGCATGATGAAATCTCTGATATGCTGAAGTGTGCTGATTGAGATCCCATGATCGAGTCCATGCTCCCCTTGAGAATAAGAAAAGTCTGCAAAAATATGTTCTAAAAGAAGAACATGACTCTATACATACATCACAAATGACATTCCTATCACCAATGACTCATACATACATCCATCTCCAAACCAAGGGGGGATATACCAAATTTGACTCATCCACCCAACCAAGTGGGGATATATCAATTGATTATACATGTCAAAAATAAGAAACATTACATCATTCATCCCATGCATAGTGGGGTTACAAATTAGGTCTTTTCATGACCGTTACATTAAAAGATATACATGACATATATAACAGAGACCAAATATCTTAAACAAGGCCATGATAGTCATCAACAACTATCATATGATTGGCACCATTAGCAGCATCTGTCATTCAACATCCAGACCAAAAACCTGTATATGTCCATCATTAGTTCCCAAACTATCATTAACCATGTTCTCCCCCTGAACCTGTTCCACTTGTTCACTGTCAGATCTGATCATTGCATATCTCAGTAAGAGATATCAAAGCATCATCATCAATTAGATATACATCAAGTTATCAACAAATTTATGAGGACCAATATATTTTCCACATGTTAATAGAGTGAAACAATCATCAAACGGAGTAGATATTTGACAGAACCGCAACAAACCCCTTTTCCCTGAGTTTGGCCCACTGCTTTCCTTCAAACTAACATATACACGATTGTGCCCACAGAAACCCACGTATGTATGTGACTATGCTTTATGAAACTCGTGCATAACCACCTTTCTTTGAAGAAAATAGGATTTAACAGCAAGATGATGCAAAAACTACTCCCAGCTTTTGTCTGAGATATTCAAATGTCTCTCTGGGCAGTGGTTTAGTGTATATATCAGCAACCTGTTTTTTGGAGGGAACATACTCCAGTTTAACCTTTTGTTCAAGCACTTGTTCACGTAGAAAATGATATTTGATGGGTATGTGCTTGGTCTTGGAGTGCATGACTGGATTCTTTGAAATACTGATGGCACTTGTATTATCACATAGAATGGAGATGGGTGGAGTACATGTGATCTGAATGTTTTGCAAGGTTTGAATCATCCAAAGTAGTTGTGTGTAGCAAGATGCAACAACTATGTATTCTGCTTCAGCTGTAGATAACACAATTGAACTTTGTTTCTTGCTAAACCAAGACACTAACCTAGAACCCATATAGAGTGCACCACCAATAGTGATTTTTCTATCATCAAAACTTCCTGCCTAATCTGCATCTGTATATGCATGAAGTGTAAGATATGTATATCTAGGATACCATAAACCAAAGTTCTGTGTTCCTTGACGATATTTGAAAACCCTTTTGGCTGCCTAAAGGTGTGATTCCTTTGGATTTGCTTGGAATCTTCCAACTATTCCCACTGCATGCATGATGTCCTGTCGGGTACCTGTTAGATAAAGCATACTACCAATCATGGATCTATAAGTTGGTTGATGTACTGCTGTTGATTCATCACTTGAGCTAAGACTGCATTCTGTTACCATTGGAGTATAGACTGGTTTAGAATATTCCATGCCATACTTTTTCAAGATCTGTTTGAGATATTTGTTTTGTGAGAGAAAAATACCATTCTTATTTTGTTGAACTTGTAGACCAAGAAAATAGGTAAGCTTACCAAGCAAGGACATTTCAAATTCTTGCTGCATTACTGAGGAAAAATTCTAACTCATGGATTCTTCATTGCTACCAAAAATGATATCATCAACATACACAACAATTATTAGCACTTTATTAGTGTCCATCTTCGTATATAGATTGCTGTCTGCTGACCCCTTTGAAAAAACCTATTAGTGGAGATATTTGTCAAGACGGCAATACTATGCCCCTGGATCCTGTTTTAGACCATAGAGAGATTTTCTGAGTTTGAATACAAGTTTTGCATCATTTCCAAGAATGAATCCTTCTGGTTGTTCAATATAGACTTATTCTTCTAAGTCTCCATTAAGAAAGGCAGATTTTACATCCATTTGGTATACTTTGAATTTCTGAAAACTAGAAAGAGCAAGACATTCTTATGGCTTCAAGTCTAGCAACAGGTGCAAAGGTTTCTTCAAAACCTATACCTTCTTGTTGAGCATATCCTTTACAAACAAGTCTGGCTTTGTTTCTAATAACTTGTCCATTTTCATTCAGCTTGTTTTTGAATATCCATTTAATTCTTATGATATTCTTATCATGAGGTCTAGGAACTAATTCCCAAGTATTATTCTTTTCAATTTTCTCAAGTTCTTCATTCATGGCCTTGACCCAACATTCATCTCTACATGCTTCATTCACATTTTGAGGTTTAGTGGAAGATAGTAATGCTAGATAGCTTGAGGCTTTGGCAATGGTTCTTCTTGTCTGCACACCTCCCCCTTTTTCCCCTAAAATTTGAGTTTCTAGATGATTTTTTTGAACAACTTGGACAGAGTCTTTTCTTCTATCGTTATCTCTTCTTCTGGTGCTTCATTGTTTTCTTCTTCAGAATCAATGTGATTTGATGTGGGAAAATGATCCTCATCTTCTTCATTGTCATAATCTTTGGTTTTTATTTGTTTTGGATTTTTGCATGCTTCATCAAACACGACATTAATACTTTCAATAATTTTCCCAAGTCTTTTATTATAACATTTATATCCTTTACTTCGAGAAGAGTAGCCAAGAAGAATATGTTCATCTACTCTAGGTTCAAAATTACCAAGTTTTTATCAGTCCTTTTGATGTAACATTCGCTTCCAAAAACTTTGAAGTATTTTACAGTAGTAGTCTTACCATACCAAAGTTCATGTGGATCTTGAGTGCTATTTACCTGAACAATTGCTTGGTTGAGAATAGTGACGGTGGTGAATGCAGCTTCACCCCAAAAGGTTGCAGAAGTTCCAAATTCATCTAGCATACCACGAGCCATTTGTTGAATAGTTCTATTCATCCTTTCTACCACTCCATTTTGCTGAGGAGTCCCTGCGGTGGAGAACTGCCTTTTTATTCCATGTTGTTCACAAAAGTCAAAGAATTCATCCGAGGTAAATTCCCCTCCTCAATCAAATTTGAGGCATTTGATTTTTCAATCTGATTCATTTTCAACCAAAGCTTTGAAGGATTTGAACTTTTCAAATGCTTCATATTTATGATTTAGAAGACCTATCCAATACATTCTAGAAAAATCATCAATGAAGAATATAAATTATTCTTCTCCACGAGGTGACTTTTTCCTTGATGGTCCACATAAATTAGTATGAACAAGTTCAAGAGGCTTAATAGCTGACCCTTCCTTTTCGATGAAGTGAGATCTGGTTTGCTTACTGAATTGACATGATTTACATATAGTATTTTTAGGAATGTTGATATCGAGAAGATCACAAATAGCCTGGAATATGCATGCTTTTCTTATTTGAGAAAAGCTTAGATGTCCCAATCTTCTGTGCCATAGCTAGTTTTCATCATTTTTGCTTAGATAGCACTGTTTTTGTCCTCCCTTGAGTATGTATAGGTTGTTTGGAGTTCTTGTACCTTTTATCACGGTTTCACATGTATCAAGCTCACGAACAACACATCCATTTGATCATAACACTACTTCATTTCCTTGATCACACATTTGACTCACACTCAACATGTTATGCTTTAAGCCATCAACATACATAACATTCCCAGCTTTAAATTTTTCTTTCAAGAAAACAGAGCCTTTACCTTTTTTGACAGCAGGAGTGTCACTTCCAAATGAGATGCTCTTTTCCTTTTCTAAGGCATTATATGAATGTAGTTTTTCTTTGTCACCTGTCATGTGTTTTGAGCATCCACTGTTGATGTACCACTGGTTTTCTTGTCCTTTTGCATACAAGGCTATACCACATCTTTCTGTTTGCAGTTCTTTCTTTCTCCATATTTTGGGATTTAATGGAGTTTTCTCCTTTTGAGATATTTGCTGAAATTTACTCCTAAGTTGTTACAGTTTGAGCATTCTATTTCATTTTCAAGAAGAGAAAAGTTATTATAGGAACTTTTCTTGATCCCTGTCACATTCCTTTGATTTCATGCTTCTCTAGTCATGATGGTTTTGTAAGCAACACATTGAGTAGCTTTGTGTCCAAAATTATGACATGAGAAACATTGACCATTAAAGAAGTTCTCGCGATTATCGAATCTACTGACCTAGTGATTGTAGTTTCGATTTATCTTTGAAACAAATTAAGTATAATTTACCTGAGGTTGATTGTGGATTCTTTTCATCCTTGAAGTAAATTGAGCTTGATTTACCTGGTGATCTACTTTACACCTTTGCTAATGATTGTCAAATTGTTCACTGCTCTTTGCTGCATCAAGATAGCTTTTAGTGGAGATGGACAACTTCTGTGATTGAGATGCTTCTTTAGTATATCCAAGACCTATTTTTATCACAGGAGAATGTTGCACTTTGATAATTTCATTTAAGGTTTCTGACCCTTTAGAAAATCTAAGATAGAGAGCTTTTGTTTTCTCAAGATCCTTTCTTAGACCCACAATTTCACATTGTAGTTTTTCATTGTGTTTTTCTCTTTCAGCAAGTTGGTATGTCAAGGTATCTATAATCATATTCTTTTATTCTAAATAGATTTTGAGTTTAGAGATTACTTCATAAAGGTCATCTTCATCTAAAGCATCCAAAAAATCATCATCTTCATAAGCCATCAACAGTCTATAGTCATTACTATTTTCATCTTCATCACTATTTTATAGACCATCACTATCTTCATGAGTATAGTAGCTCTTTTTACGTATAGTTTGTTTTCTATTCCATTTTGTAGATTCCTTCCCTTTATCATATTTATCTTTATGAGGACATTTGGCAACATAATGATTGACTCTACCATAGGAAAAACATTTGAAAGGTAGTTTACCTTTGAATCTTCTAGAACCCTATTGAAGCTTCTTGACAAAGTTTACTTCCTCCTCTTCTTCTAAAATATGTCCTGATTCATTGAGTTCTTCTTTTCCTTTTGCTGAAGCTTTAAATGAAGCTTCTCTCATATCTAATGGATGTCTTTTTCTCATCTCAAAGGTAGTTAAGATTCCGTGAAGTTGTGTCATAGTAATAGTCTGTAGATCCTGCTTTTCTTCTATGGCAGATACTTTTGATTCAAATTTAGCAGATAAGGATCTTAAATTTTTTTATACTAAGGTAACTTCCTTTATCTCTTCACCCAGATTCTTCATGCAATTAACAACCTCATCTATACGTAAGAAGTAACGAGCTATAATTTCATCATTATGAATCTTGAGAGTTTCATATTGAATTCTGAGAGTTTGCAGTTTAGCACATTTTACCTGAGAGTCTCCTTCATAGCTTAGAATGATTTTGTCCCATATTTCTTTGGCTGATTTGAGCTGCATAACTTTTGACAAACTTTGATTGTGACAAACTTCCCAATAATGTATTAACAACCTTGGCAATGGTTTCATATTGCTTTTTACCTGCTGTATTTGTAGGAATTGCTGATGGAAATGTATATCATCCTTCCACGATTTCCCAAACATCTATTTGAAGAGATTGAAGATAGGCTGTGCTTTCTTACCTTCCAATAAACAAAGTTGCCTCCATCAAAGATTGGCAGTCTGGTGGATCCTCTGCTTTCTTGATTACTCATGATGATGGATCTTCCTTTAAGCGATCAAGCTTCTTCTGAAGGACCTGATCTGATACCAATTATTGGAAATAATACGGAGAGGGGGGTGAATTAGTATTATTAGATCAATAACTTAATTTTCAAAACTAATTTGTATACGCTACTTCAGCTTAGTGAAATTTCGTGTATACACAACTATACTTAATGAAAATAGTGTATATGTAGAGATCCTTTGATTTACCCAAATTATCATGTATTGAACTTTAATCAGTATATCAGGAATTCATTAGATAGTGCAGTAAAAGCAAAATAAATAATCACACATAAGAAACACACATGAACACCAAGATATAAGGTGGAAACCCAATGTGGGTGAAAACCACCTACTGCTATTGTCTCTATCTTCTTTTAATAATAAGAAAATTTTGTTCACAATTTTTGTACTAGTGTAGTCTTATACCAGTACGCAGGATTCTACCTGCAGAAGGCTACAACCCTCTCTTTTCTTCCAGGGACCACATTTCATAAATTTTCATACTAGATCCATCAACAACATCATTCATTCATCAAATATATCTGTATCAACCAATCACCATTTGAACTAACCATAGCCGAACCAATCATTCACTTAGATCACCCATCTATCTGATCATTCATAATACTAACACCAGAATACAGTAACCAGAACCCAGAACTCTACAACAGTAAAGAGAAACAACTAAAAGATATTTTATAAGGTATACACTACTTCCACGTGTCGAACCTATGTGTACATGTGCTTTGCTCAAAGCCAACCAGCATATACATTTGAAAATATAAATTCAGAGTTCTGCAGCTATCCCAGACTTTTAGTTATACCTAAATCATATCATTTACATAATAATATATGCATCAGTATTCAGATCTAGAATATACATGAGAAAAAACACATATTGATAGTTCATTTTATGCCTTAAGTTCCCGATCCATCATTAGATCTGATCTCTCCTCATCAGCTAGGTTTCATCCTTGGTTTAGATCCAGCAATGCACCATAACCCAATAACTTGCATACTAGATCTCACACTTCATCAGATATTTGATACTTGCACACCTTTGCCTAATGATCTTCTCCTTCTTTTATAGTTTTAGGCCTTTTTCAATAGCATGGACCAAACCACTTAGGAATAATACCTTGGACCATATACTTAGGGTCAATACCTCAGACTAGATACCTTGGACCAATACCATGGGTCAAAATACCATCGACCAAATACATTGGACCAAAAATTTAGTTTTCCAAGGTATATGAACTTTTCCTTTTGTGAAATTGCGTGTGTACATATACGCGACTTTGTATACAATGAACCTGCATGTATACGCATCTAGGTCAATGGTGAACCTGCATATACCTCTCTTTCTTCATTATGTGAAGACTGATATGTAATTATTTACTGTTTACCTGCTATACTATGATCTTTCATCTGAGTGAGTTGCCTTCTGAACTGATTCCTTGAAGCTTCCATAAATTTCATCACATCTGTATACACTACTGTCATGCATTCTATCACATCTAATATCTCTTCTCTAGATTCATCTAGTTACCATGTACAAGTAAGTTGTTCTACTACAAGAGGTTTGCCATCAAGTACAACACATACATCATAATGGAAACAAAAAATGAGAGAGAAAGGACACATCATTGGATGCAAATTGCTAAATCAAAGAGTGTAGAAGATGTGGGCCATATATATGGAAGAGAAGCTGCTAGAGATGGGTAGAGAGTTGAGTGAGATATGAGAAAGGGAAAGAGTGATGAAATATCGAATAGAGGTTGAGAATACATGGATGAGGAGGCAAGCACAGGAAAAAGAGATCCAATTGGCCACCATGGCAAGTCTCTCTATGGAGGCACTCTAGTGCAGTATGCCAAAAAAATCATATACCTTGTACCTAAAAGAACAATGGTTGCAGTTTCAGATAAAACCCATAGCACAATGAGGGACTATGCCTTTCCAAGACTATAGGCAGTTCATTGAGTTCTGTGACAAAAACACCCTAGAGGACACGACCAAGATATCTAAATTCTAATTATATAACTTGGCCTTAACAAACTTGAATGTTTGGGACCCCAATCCAAAGTTGGGGGACTTACAATTGATGGCCTTGGCATTATGGATGAGTCATGAGGAGGCCACGGCCAAGGAAGTAAAAATAATGTTGGAAAGAGAAGAAACAAAGCTCCTTTACATCAGAGCAGAACAAATCAATTCCATGGCTATGATTATCACCCATAATCTCATCGCCAATGATCCCCAGCTTGCACCAAGATACCTAGCTACATAAGATCAAGCAATCACTCATTTTTAGGACACTCAGAGATTGCTAGGGGATGAAAGCCAGCAAGCATGCCAAAGGAGATGGGGCACCTTACCATATAACCTAAATATCAGGGAGTATCATTCCCCTGAAAGAATGAGGGATGCACTAGAGAGGACCCCATTGTATAAGAAGGCACTACAAAGACTCAAAATCAATTGGATTGGCTTGAAACTCAATCCACCATTGCTATTGGAGATGTTAGAAGGAATAAAGGAAGAAGAGGAAAGAAAGAAGTGAGAGGAAATAGAGAAGCATGCAATATTTTATCCATAAGAGGAAGGTACAACAACAAAAGCCTGGAATGTTAGAGAAGCCACAAGAGCAATGAAAGACATGGACATAGATTGATTTGCTTAGAGGATGAGCAAAACTTTTAGTAGGGGGCTGATGATGAGCCTCATCAATGGGTAAATTATATGGACCTTAATGCCACTCTCTAGCTTATTAAAATCAACTTTTCTCACATTTCTTTACATGTTTTGTTATATTTTTCTTAGTGAGAAGGGTAAATATGAGATGTTATGTCTTATGGTCTAATGTTCATTAATTGCAGGTTTTGGAGACATTTTGGATAATTAAAGTGCAAGAACTCAAAGTATACAAGCAAGGGGGATATTAGGAGATTGGATCTCCCTCCTTAACTCCTCACTCACTCAAATATTCCTCCACTAGATCTCATCAGCTCAAAGTTACAAGCAATCAAGCCATTCAGGTCATTGGTAGCCAAGCCAGTGATAGTTGAAGACTAGTTGATCTCGAGTTGGGAACCAAGCCTCCATAAATTTAAGGAAGTTGTTGGTAGATTCAGTGGGATAAACAATATGGACTAGAGCCTCATTAGGATTCGACTTTTTTTTGTTGTATCCAAGAGGAATTTTTGAGCTAAGACATTGTGATTGATGAATTTTATGGATTTTCGGATATTTTAATGAAAATGAGAAGCATTTCCTTTATCCATCACTGAGTTGAATCATAGGGTTGAAGCTCTTCGGTTAGGGCATAACCCTAGCAGTAGAGGTTCCTCTTTTTGTACATGTATGCTTAGATTACATTCATAGTGATTTGGATTTAAACAGGAACGCAACAAATTACAGAGATAACCATAAACATAGATATGTAGCGGAAATAATACTTCATTTCATTAATGTAAAATACTGAAATATGCTTACAAACAGTAATGGAAATAAACCAGCTAGGACGATGGTAGCTTATCTCTGATAAGAGATGTGGTGGCTACATGCCTCTGAAATGTGTTACAATGAGGCTCGAAGGCCTATTTATTGTTGAGAAATAATGGAAAATCCTTCACATCCCAAAACCTAACCCTAGAAGATGGAACGCCAAATTATGGGCCTCGTTTTGGGTAAGTTGGTACATCAACTTCCTAGGGTCGTAACTTTGGCATACGATCTCTGTTTGATGCATACAATAGCTCGTTAGAAAGATCTATCCAAGCACTACCAGTTTGGGAAGGGAAACATTGGTCCATGGACCCATTTTGCCCCCAGATTTCCCAAAAAACGTCATTTAGGGGCTAAAAAAGGCTCTAAAGTTTATGACTCGAAAAATTGCTAAAAGTAGTAAATTGTGCTACAATTTAGGAAATTGAAAAAACTGAAAGAGACAGTTGTGGGGGTCCAAATGGGGTAGGTGGGTGGCCACCAACATCCACTTCAATCACATAGTTAGCTGCGTAATTGATTTTGTTTTTATTAATTTGCAAGTATTTGGATGATTAATTAGTTTTCTTCCATTTGTGGATAGATAGATCAGGCGTATCATAGTGACAAAAAAAACTTCAGAAAATATTGTTATAGTGGCCTTCACCTAATCTCTCTTATGGGATCATGATTTTAGGGTTCCATTCACATAGCCCAAAAACAGATTTCTTGTTTGATTACTCATAATCAAGGGTTTCTTGTTGAATAGATCATCATCTTTAAATTTCTTAGAAGTATTTGCAATTGTCATTTTCATCTCTTGAGTTTGTTATGGTTTAAAAGCACTTCCATTCAGAAACTTAGCCATTAGCTATTAATAAATATGTTTTCCTCCATTCAACTCATCTTTTCCATGTATAGATGAATTTGTGCATAAATGAAGAAAATAGTGTATGTTGCTGCAGAAGATTCTAATTTGCAGGGAGACATCATCTCATTCACCTCATCCAAGTCTTATCCACCCATGTGCCAAGGTCCACCAAACCCAGAATCCAAATTCTTGTTTTGTAAGCAAAGTGGTCATTTCCATTGAGCAAATCTAACCATCTTGATGCATTTGACTGAGTCTTGGATAACATGTACCTCCTCCATTCCATATTTCCCTACTAGACACCTTTCCCACACTTCATTCTACCTTTCCTACCATCTTCTAAGCTTTCAACATGTTTCCTGTAGTAAAATAGGCCTCCTGTAGTAGAACTAGGACATCCTGTAGCACTACATGAAACCCTGTAGCAGCCTGTTTTAAGCCCGAAATGAGCAGAATTGGTCATCTAAGATTAGGTTAGGTCTCCACTTGGCTTTCATACCCTTGAAACTAGTCCATAATTGTCTCCCTTGTCAAAGAACAAGTTGAAGATTAACATTTGCATTCATAAAACTAAACATCAAAAAAGGTTTTTTCTGCAATTTCTAAATTACCACATGCATGCAATAGTCATAATATTCTTAGATCAAATTCCATGCTCAATTAGTCTAGACCATTAAATTTTATAAACAAGGTATCCTTATAGGTTTAGTCAAATTTCAAGTGTAGATACTTGTTTCATGCGTAAATAAATTCCACATCCAACAAGTACCCATTATGCGTAATTTTGAGAAGACCCACATTGATAAAAATTGAAGATACATTAAAAAAGTGTGTTCACAGGTTTTATAATGTATCTTCAATTTTTATCAATGTGGATACTCTCAAAAGTAGGCATAATGGGTACTCGTTGGATGTGGAATTTAATTCCGTGTCCAACGAGTGTCTACACTTGAAATTTGAGTAAACTTACAAGGAGATAATTAAAAAATACAACTAAAAAAATATTTTTTATTCTTTTCCCTCCAAAATATTTACATGTACCTCCTTTTAAATTTAAAGGATTTTGATTGGTTTACATATTATAACATGGAAATTACATGAACATTTCAAGGGATCTTTTAGGCTAAAATTTCCTCTGATGCTCTTTACTCTCTCTACAATTTCTTCTTTAGGTATGCATGTATTGGGATTTTATTGTATTTTTATTTTACTACAACCTCTTCCATATGGAAAGTCGTAGGAAAACTTTCTAGGGTTAAAGTAGCTTGCTACCACAAGTGAAATTTCTCTCTTGAACATAGTTGACAACTCCACTCAGGAGTCCTAGTGGATGCAATTTTGTAGCCTTTGTTTGTGTCTATAGTAGTGCTTTTTTCAATTTCATAAACATTATATAATACTTATGTGTCATAGAATAAGGTTGGATTTGAAACCATAATGGTTAAAAACCAAAGATATGGGTTTCCCCCTTCTAATGCCCCACTCTAGTTAGTACCAGAACATTGATAGGCTATCTATTGCTAAGCTTACTCTACAACAAAGCATTGATAACCTATTAATGCTGAATTTCCTCTAAACTAGAGCATTGAAGCCTTGAATTTAGGGTTTTTCCAGGGATTTACTTGTAATTTCTTCAGTTTTTTAGTACATGTGTTTGCCCACTTGGTTTTTATTTTCAGGTCCAACTTTTTTGTCTCCTTTTACTGTGTAAAATACTCATATTTTATTATAATAAGTGAATTCGTTTATCTATTTTTAGGGTTTTTAACTCTCTTGGGTTTTATTCCCACCAGAGAAATTGGTGACCAATTACCTCTCTATCATCATTGTCTTGTCATCCCTCTTATTTTTTGCTTGCTCGTGAGTGTGTTTGTTGATTAATTTTTTCTTATTAGTGCATGCTTTCTTATCGGCTAGTGTTTTTGGTTTTGAGTATATTTTTTTCCCTTTTTTTTGGTTTCTTTTGTTGTGAATATGTAGCTATGATTTTGATCAATACTGTGTTTGAGAGCTTAATGAGATTGCGTTAGGATTACTCATCATTGCATTTGAAAATAAAAAGATACTAACCTTCTCTAATTAGGTTTCATTAGAGATAAACATTTACATGAGCATTTATATGCATGGTATTAATTGAAGATGTTTGAAAACACCAAATATATTTCACTCCATGCACCCTTGACATAATAAAAAACCATTAAAATTAATGCCTAATTAAAATTTATTCAAGAATACTTTCTCTAGTAGCAAACACATAGTAGCTCATGTTAGGGTCTTGGATTAGGAGAGTGAGGTAAACTCTCCAAGATGATGAAAAGCAACCTAGTATCTTGAGTTAGGGAGATAAAATCCATTTGTAGTGGCACGTTTCCTAGGAATCCCTTCTAACACAAGGATTAATCACAAGGTCACATTGAGGCCAACATAGTGATATACCTTGCTTCATTTGGTCATGGTGATGTTGGACTGCACATATTACTGGGGGTCTCTTTAGGGAGGATTTAGGATCGATACCCTTCCCTTGCATGTAGACCTAACTAAGAATCATTCCCCCTAGTCAGGTTGTTGTACATAATATCCTTAGTGGCCATTATCTTAGGGACCTCACACATGTGACAATGAGGGGGACATCCTTGTTGTACCTAGAGTGGATGTTAGTCATAAATCACTCGTTTTTGCTTGGGGGTACTCCTAGAATCATAAGAGTACTTGATTCTTGACAAAAGACTTATTAGACATGAGGCTAGTGTAATTTTCCGAATCATTTCCTCAAAAAAACCTTAACATTGATTAATAAGGCTTTGACTGCAAGCTGATCCCTTTGATCTCTAATTTTCTTTCCTTCTCACTTAAATTGTATAGGCATGTGATGTTTGTTCATGTCAAGTAGGATTAGGATATTGGTTTTTCACATTTGTATACTAGATCTTTTGTTTCTATTATGGCATAGTTATTTTTGCATACTTCTAGTTGCCTCGAGGGCCTCCCTCCCTACATGGAGGGTTTTTTTAACTGTAGACATAGACATAACCCTATCACTACCATAGGCACATGTTTTCACTGCTACAAAACCCTCTAAATGTTTTCCTATATTGAAACTTTGGATCCCCCCTTTAATCATGTGAACTATCATTTCTAGTTATTAACATCATCCCATTCTTGCCACCCAAGTTTTTAAGTCACCTTTTGATGCAATTCCAAGTGTCATATTTTGTTAAGGGAACTATGGTTCTTTGTGGAATGCATTCATGGCATACCTAAAGGAAGTTCCAATGATTTCTTTTCCATTAACGGATTCTATCTATCATAGGGACATGCATTAGGCTCATTCACAAGGTAATCTGCACTTTCTTATTGCAGTTGACACTTGCGTCAAAAAGTGTATCTTAAGTGTCACACTTGGAGGTGAGTATGTCTTGTTATCGTTTTAGTGGATGCACGTTGGTTTTAGGTTCTTAGTGTTTCATTTTCATGTTGTTGTTTGTTTATAAGTGTGTGACCATATTCAAGTCTTGTTACATGCTCTAGTCTCATCTCATTATCGTACTGATCCCACACTTAGTCAATTTTGGAGTTTTCTTGTCTTCACAACCTGCTCAACCAGCCACAAACCCTCTACCCATTAGAACTACACACTACATAGCATTAATCCCCAGTTAATAATCCTCTCTCTCCTAGATGTTGGGTGTGGAGCCTAATTATCTTCTTTATTCAGAGATATCGTCGCATGGGACCCCTGTTTGTAATGTGGTAGAACGTTGCTCGTAATATGTGCATTGCAAGGGGGGTCCATGGGGGTGGCAAAGATCTTTAGGAGCCCCCCCTGGTGGGGGATCGGGGGCAGCACCCCCGAAGTTAAACATAGATGCAAGATTTCGTTTTAAAATGTTGTAATTTTGTAGTCAATCTAGGCCATTCATTAGGTGATGATCTGATGGTAGAAGTTTTAGGGTTTTTTTTCCCTAGAAGGAAACCCCTCGCTATATATGAGGGAATTGTAATGCATCTATGTAGATCTGTATTCTAAGTGAGAAAGAGAGAGGAGATTGTGTGAGAGTGAAGAGGGAATTACAACGGATCTGCTATAGGTTGTATCTCTTCAATTTTATAGATAATATAAAAGGAAGGGCTAGCTATTTCTCCATGGACGTAGCCGAAATTGGGTGAACCACGTATATTTGTGTCTCTCTTGTTTTATGTGTTTTTTGTGTTTATATTTCTACAATATATATTATCTGTTCCATTGCTTCATAATACATAATTTTCTAACAATTGGTATCAGAGCAAAAGGTTTATTTGGTTGATAAACTCGTAGGATAGAAGGGTTCCTGGTTTGAGTGGGAGCAATGGCGGAAGATGGTAGGTTTAGGGTTGAAAAATGTAACGACCAAAACTACTATCTATGGAAGATGTAGATGGAATATTATCTGTATTAGACAGATCTGTACCTACAATTGAGCAGAAAGACAATGAAACCGATGAGTATGACAGACACCGAATGGGGTATTCTCGACAGAAAGGCACTTGGAATAATATGACTGTGCCTAGTGGCGTCGATAGCCTTTAATATTTCAAAGGACATGACAACAGAGGGTTTGATGTTGGAATTGGCCAAACTGTATGAAAAATCCTTGGCCTCAAATAAGGTATTTCTTATGAAGTGTTTATTTAACATGATGATGTCAAAAGGTGGATCTGTTGCTGATCATTTAAATGAATTTAATAAAGTTACTAGTCAGTTAAGTTCTGTTGGGGTAAATTTTGATGTTGAAGTTAGGGCTCTATTATTTCTATGCTCATTGCCATAAAGTTGGAATGGTTTAGTTATGGCCATTAGTAAGTTTGTTTCTAGATCTAGTACTCTAAAGTTTGATGATGTTGTCGGTGCAATCCATAGCAAGGAAATGCGACAAAAAATATCTGGTGAGACATGAGGTAATGCTTTGATTGCAGAGACTAGGGGAAGAAAAATGGAAAGAGGAAAGATCCCAGGATATCAAAATAAGTCAAGGAAAGACAAATCCAAGTCCATATTTGGGATAATGTGCTGGAAATGCGGGAAGAAGGGACACCTAAAGAAAGACCGCAAGTCTCAAAAGGCAAAAGAAGGATATGCACAACTAGAAAAAAATCATGAAGCGAATGTGAGAGGTGATATGTTGCAAGATGCTTTGATTCTTTCATTAGAAAATATTATTGATGCCTTGGTGGTAGATTCATGGGTCTCATTCCATGCCACACTTGATAGGAAACATTTTCATGACTATGTTCAAGGAGATTTTGGACAGGTTCGATTTGGTGATGATAAACCCTATAAAATCATTGGAATGGGTACAGTTTTCATAAAACAACAGAATATAAATCAATGGCTATTGAAGGAGGTAAGGCATATTCCAGATCTGAAGGAAAAATTGATTTCAACAGGGAAGTTGGGATTTGAAAGTTGTGTAACAACTTTTACAGATAAAACCTCGAAGATCACTAAAGGAGCCCTGGTAATAGCAAAAGGAAAAAAGGTTGGTACATAGTATTTATGCAATGCTATTTCTAATTTTGTTAATGCTTTAACCTCTATAGGAGAAGATACATTATTGTGGCATCATAGGCTTGGGAACATGAGTGAGAAGGGGATGTAGATTATTTACTCAAGAAATTTGTTTCCAGGTTTGAAGCATGTTGATTCAAAATTCTATAAGAATTGTGTTTATGGAAAACAAAAGAGAGTCATATTCCTCAGAGTTGGGAAAGAAAATAGAGCGAAAAATTAGAGCTTGTGCCTATAGATGTATGGGGACCTACTCAGGTATCATCTCTCGGTGGATCTCGTTATTATGTTACGTTTATTGATGATGCAACTAGAAAAACATGGATTTATTGTATTCGAAATAAATCTGATGTATTTGATACTTTCAAGAAATGGAAAGCTTTGGTTGAAAATGAGATAGGAAAAAGGTTGAAGTGTCTTAGATCAAATAATGGAGGTGAGTATTTCAGCAAAGAGTTTGATAGGTACTGTTCGGAGAATGAAATTCGCAGATAGAAGATAGTTCCATGAACACCACAAGAAAATGGTGCGTGAGAAAGGATGAACATGAAAATCATGAAACATGCAAGGTGCATAAGATTGCATGCAGGATTGCCTTTACAATTTTGGGCAGATGCTGTAGATACTACTGTATATCTAATAAACAGAGGGCCTTCAAGTTCCTTGAATGGTGGTATTTCAGAGGAGCCATGGACAGGGAAAAAGGTAGATTACTTTTTTTCTTAAGCCTTTGTCCACATTAATAAAGAAAATAGAACAAATCTTGAGGAAAAATCAAAGAAATGTACCTTTATTGGATATGGTGTTAATGATTTTGGTTATTGCTTTGATGATTATGAAAAACACAAAATCATTAGAAGCAAATATTTCATATTCAATTAAAAGGTTTTGTATAAGGATCAGATGTAAGAAAAGAAACAGGAAAAAGAAAATAGAGAATACACAGTGCTTGATGAAATCACAGAAAAAGTGAAGGTGTCTGAAAATCATAATGATCAACATCCAGAACAAAAACAACAACCACAACAACAAAAAGCACCTAAAACACCTAAAAGTGGTGTTAGAAGATCTACCAAGATAAGTAGACCCCCTGAACAATAATCTGCTTCATTATATTATGTATTATTGACTGATTTTGGTGAACTAGAGGTTATGAAGAAGTAGTGCAGGTAGAAACTAGGAAGAAGTGGGAGCAAGCCATGAAAGAAGAGATGGACTCCTTGACTTGGGTCTTAGTCAGGTTGCTTACAGGTAAAAAACCATTGCAGAATAAATGGGTTGACAAGTTGAAGGAAGAATATGGAGGTAGAAAAAGGTATAAATCTAGACTTGTGGTGAAGAGGTTTGCACAGAAAAGGGTATAGACTTTGATGAGATATTTTCTCGTGTTGTTAAAATGACATCAATTAGAACTATTTTAAGTCTAGTAGTAGCTGAAGATTTTCATCTTGAGAAATTAGATGTAAATACATCCTTTGTCCATGGGGATTTGGAGGAAGAGATATATATGCAACAACCACAAGGATATCAGGTAAAAGGGAAGGAGAAACTAGTGTGCATGTTGAAGAAAAACTTTTATGGCTTAAAATAGGCTCCAAGGAAGTGGTATCTAAAATTTGACAAGTTTATGTCTGAACAAGGTTATACTAGATGTCACTCTTATCATTGTGTTTATCTCAAAAGGAAAAATGATGGAAGCTATATTATATTTTTATTGTATGTAGATGGCATGCTTGTTGCAGGTTCTAACATGCAGGAAATAAATGTGCTCAAAATAAAATTGGAGAAATCATTTGCAATGAAGGATTTGGGTTGTGCACAACAGATCCTTGGTATGAAAATAACTAGAGATAGGAAGAATCGAAAATTAACATTATCTCAGAGTGAGTACATAGAAAAGGTGTTGAAAATATTTAATATGCAGAATGCAAAACTAGTTAGTATACCATTGGCTAGCCATTTCGAACTAAGTAAGGAGGTGTGTCCCAATACTTAGGAAGAAATGGCTGATATGTCTAAAGTTCCATATGCATCAGTAATTGGAAGCTTAATGTATGCAATGGTGTGCACAAGGTCTGATATTGCACATGCAGTGGGAGTTGTAAGAAGGTACATGAACAATCTAGGAAAATCACATTGGATGGCGGTGAAGTGGATTATTAGGTATTTGAGAGGTACCAAAAATCAAGCATTATGCTTTGGTGGTTCAAACATTTATATACAAGGATATGTTGATGTAGATATGGCAGGTGATAGAGGTAATAGGAGGAGCACAACAAGGTATGTGTCTACTATAGGTGGAATAGTTGTCAGTTGGGTTTCAAAAATACAAAGTGTTGTTGCACTCCCAAGAATGGAAGCAGAGTATGTTGTTGCTAAAAAGGCTAATAAATAAACGAATTGTTTACAAAGGTTTCTGGATGATTAGGGTAAGAAGCAGGAGTTGGGCATGTTATACAGTAACAGCCGGAGGGCCATACATCTTACAAAGAACTATACATTTCATTCCAAGACTAAACATATAAAACTCAAGTACCATTTCATACGGTCAATGTTGGAAGATGGATAATTGAAGCTGGAAAGATATAGACTAGCCAAAATCTTGCAGATATGTTAACAAAAGTTGTAATCAGGGGGAAACAGGGATTCTATTTAGTTTCAATTGGTCTTCAAGTATGTTGAATAAGATGAGAAACATCTAGGTCAAAGTGGAGTCATTTTCCAACAAATGGAGTAGCGATGGAGTTGTTATAATAAGTCTCCAAGTGGGATATTGTTAGGTGTGGAGCTTGATTATATTCTTTATTCAGAGGTATCGTTGCATTGGACCCTAGTTCGTAATGTGGTGACAATGCCACCCATAATATGTGCGCTGCAAGGGGGGTCTAGGGGGGGTGACAAAGATCTTTAGGAGCCCCCCCTGGCGGGGGATCGGGGGTAGTACCCCCGAAGCTAAAAATAGATGCAAAATTTCCTTGTAAAATTTTGTAATTTCATAGTCAATATGGGTTGTTCATTAGGTGAGATCTGAAGGTAGAAGTTATGTTTAATTTAGGGGTTTTTTTCCCTAGAACGCAACCCCTCGCTATATATGAGGGAATTTTATTACGTCTTTGTAGATCTATATTCTGAGTGAGAAAGAGGGAGGAGATTGTGTGAGAGCGAAGAGGGAATTACAATGGATCTGTTATAGGTTGTATCTCTTTAGTTTGATGGATAATATAAAAGGAAGGATTGGCTGTTTCTCCGTGAATGTAGCCCAAATTGGGTGAACCATGTATATTTGTGTCTCTCTTGTTCTTTGTGTTTTCTGTGTTTATATTTCTACAATATATTTTATTTGTTCCATTTCTATGTAATATATAGTTTTCTAGCACTAGAACTGTGCATTGTGTAGCCACAAAGATCTTCCTCCTAGAACTATGTATTGTGCAATCTCAATGTCGAGTCATTATCAACTTCACTTTCCCACTGCATGGTCCTTCCGTATTTTTTCCTCCAATGTGTACTGAACACTTTTAGTTAGAAATTGGGCCATGTTTCATTTCCTATCTCCTTGAACTATGTAATGCATGGACCCTCCCTTCTATAACTTCTCACAGTGAGCAAGCATTCCTTCCCTGCCTCCCTAGCTCCCTCAACTGTGCAACAGTTCCTCCTTGTGCTTCATCCACTATGCACTGCATGGTCATAGAGCCTAGATCCTCATCCTTGTCTCCCGCTGCTACACACAACATAATCCTTAGGCCTCCTCAATCTTGCATTGTCCCAGCTCAATCGGTATAATTGCATAAGAAATGAGATATGCTAGGAGATTTTGGGATGGATGTCCTCTTGTTAGGAGTGAACTCAATTTGCAAGTGTTACTATCTCGAAATTACAAGATGATGCTAAAGAAGGATACCAAGGAGATACTACAAAAATACACTTGTCAAGATGAAAACTATAAATATTATCAAGCAAAGAAACAAAGGGACAATATATTAAGACAAAAGAATGAATATTGAGATCTCGGGGAAGACTATATATCCTAACCAGCCTCTTAGAGGATGCAGATCAATTACATGAAACACTTATCATGAATAAGTGAGGATATCAACAAGGTGAAAATATTGGCATTAACACATCACAATGAAGTTCCATGTCATCATCGCTAGGTCACTATTTCTCAAAGTGTCACCATAAGAGTCTTATGTGTCATTGTATTTTGCCACAAATATGTGGAAATGTGATATTGTATTTTTCCAAAATGAGAAAATGTAAAAATGTGTGGAAGCCCAAGGGTCACACATAGAATGTGAAAATTCATGTAGAAGCTCAAAGGTCTCATAGGAATTCAAAAAACCACATGGAATCTCAAGAGTCATGAGGGAAGCTCAAGAGTCACAAGGGAGTTGGACAACCACCTCATTTGTTATATATACACCCTCATATCTCAAGCAAAGGACTTTTCACCTTGTCTTCTCAAGCTTGGCATAGGAGAGAATATTAGTCTTTTGATAAGAAAGTAGTTGCTTAATGTTCCACTATTAGAACTAGTGTTGTATCATTGTAATGGTGTATATTGGGACTTTCACTTTATAATTTGAAGCTCTTGGAGCCGATACACTTTCATACATACGTGATGAATAATTGTAAGACTATTATTTCATTGTTTGTGATGTATGTTTATGTTCCCACATACTAATGAAAATGAACTATTTTGTTGGCTTCAGTATGCATATGTTAATTGTGTGTCTTTTGCTTTCATCATCATTATTTATTACTAATTTGTAAGATAATCAATGATTCTTTCATATATATATGTGTTTGTGTATTTATTAGGATAATACTATTAGTTTTCTCTTAAAGACTCACTTTATTTTCCTTTCTGTGAAAGAACCATTATACACTTTGCAATTAAATACATCACAAGGCTAACTTGTTTATCTTGTAAGTTTATATGCTTCTCTTGTGTCATTTATTGAAGCCAAGGAAAATCATTAAGAATATGGTAACTAGACCTATTTACTGGATGCAGATCCTACTCCAAATGGTGTGAGGTCTAATTGGGACTTCATATCAGGGAGACCCCATGATTGTTGGTGGCATCCAACGCCATAAAATATTATGGCGCTATAACAAGGGAACCATTTTTATGGTTGATAATTCACCACATTCACACAAAGAGCCTTATTTGCAAGGCAGTAATTACCTGGGTCCAACTCCAACTCATATATATGAGGAAGGAGAGTCCCCTCATCAATGTCCAAAGCATGCATACAAAGTTACTTATAACCCACTTAGGACACTTTTTCCTATTACAAACCAATTTTCTAGAGCTCTTGGATTACTTCTAGTCACATTTGTTCTTCCTCATAAACAATCAAGGAAAGAGACCACCCACCATGATGTTTTAGTCTTTTCGGTGGCAAAATTAATCATTTCTACTCTTGAGGATTTAACTATTTCACTTGAAGATTCCATTCATCAAGGAGACCTTCTAGCACCTATTGGGGAAGATCTTGAATGATATGGGGAGGATTTTCATTTTTTTGACAAAGAACAACTGAGAGATTATGAATAACTGGATTACAATGAGAATTTCAATTGCGAAAGAGAAGAATATTTAGAATCAGAGAGTGAGGAGGAGGAGGAGAATGAAGACATGGCCAATGATCAATAGGATTGGATGGCCCAAGTGCCTTTTTCTCTTATGAGCAATCTCCATTACTTATCAAAGAACCTGAAAAAGTTGTTTACAAAGTTGATCTAGATAAGAAATCGAAAGTTGAAGACCACATTGATGATTTCTACTTACATCTATAGATGTTAGAAGTACATTTTGATGATGTTTCTTGTATATTATTTCATACACTCTAGAAGGTAGAGCATCATTTTGGTATCATAGCCTTCCACAAAATTCAATGCATAATTGTAGGGAGTTCAAATAGTTACTCTTAAAAAAGTTAGTTGATGATAAAACTCCAACCATGTTACTTAAAAAACTATGAAGCATTAAGATGGGGGGTAAAGAAAAGGTTAAATATTTTAATCAAATATTTACATGTATTTTGAATAAGTTCCTCATTAATGTGCAACCTCATGATTTTATTACTAAATATTATTATACTACTGCCTTACCCACTAACATTTCCATTTTTGTCAAGTGTGTTGTGAAAGATAATTTGACTCTTAATTTTGTAGAAGAAATTTTAGTTGAAAAGGAATCAAGGTCTATTGGGGTCATTCTTAATCAAGAAGATTCAAAGGAATCCAAAGACACTAGTAAAAATTCCCAAGCCTCTTCCACTCAAATTAAAGAGAAAGATCCTTTTAACATGGACAACTTGACTAAATCCTTGAAGTTGTTAACTAACAGAGTATCTGAACTGAAGAGGAATTCAAGTGAGGCTTCTACAAATAACCATTATTTTAAGTTGTTTATTAAGAAGAATTTCAATCAACTGGCTAAGTCTACACTAATTTCTAATGTTGTATTATACGTTGATAATTTGGGCATGGAAAACTACTATAATTTTCATCAAGAAGCACATTCAAAGAAAACATGACCTCAATGTAAACACAACATGAATGTTATGGTTTCCAATGTTATAGAAAGTTTTTCAACAGAAGAGCATCCTTAGCAGACTCAATAGACTAATGAACCTAATTCGATAGATAAAAACACAAGTGTTTGTGGTTCAATTTTCACTTTTGATCTTATCTTGAACAATGACCAATAAGTTTTTGATGGGCCCCCAACAGGTGATTGTCCTCCTCAACAACCTGCAAAGTAATATAATTTTAGATGCAAAGGTCTAGTGTTTGAGAAAAATGTGAGAAGGAAACTTTTGAGAAATACCTTGCCTCCTAGGAATCCTTCTCAGAGCACTCAAAACAACTATGGAAGTGCACAACCTCAGAAGAAAATTTCCGAAAATAATAAGAACAATTATGTCACCCCCAAGGCATCAAACAAGGTCACACCACCTACCACTTCAACACACCTTACCCAAGTTTATGACATAGATTACAATGTTCTTGAAGGTATGAAGAAAGCTCGTGCAAACATCTCCATATTTGAGCTAGAGAGGTTGGTAGGGAAACATGAGTTGATCATCCAAGAATTTGCATCTCAACCTCTTTCAAGGAGAATGATTTCTACTTCTCAAGAGTCATTTGGGTAAGTCTCTTACTATTCTCAGATTGGTCGCTAATGCAACTAATGTAAATTCGACATCTTCTTGCCCCCCTTTTATTTTAACTTTTAATATTTTCACTACAACAAAAACATGTGATTAAATCCCTATTTTGCTTCCTTTTTTGCATCTAGAGCCCATTTTTTGTGCTATTTGCGTTCATTTATGAAACATAGCGGAAACCTTGATGTAAAATTTGTACTGAGTTTCACACTAAGTCTTACACCAAATTTAGCATCAGGTATTGCAATAGTTTTTGCACTAGGTTTTTTGTAAATTTTTGTGCCATCCGTTGCACCATGTTTTGCTCTAGGTTTTTCATCAAGTTTGGCACCTAATTTTGTTTTACCTACTTTTGCATCATCTATTTGTTCCACTTTTTTCATGTACACTTGTATCAACTTTTGCATCATATTTTTCCATCCCCTTTGCACTAAGTTTTGCATCGAGGTTTGTGTCTAGTTTTGCATCTACCTTTATACATCCACTTTTGCATATTTTTTTACATCCATATTTAGATCCTCTTTTGCATCTATTATTGTGTCCATTATTGCATCCAATTTTGTTGTGCCACAATTTGCACCTAGTTTGGCACATCCCTTTACACCTACATTTGATTTTAATTTTTCATCCATGTTTGAATCTACATTTGTGTCTAGGTTTTCATGGAATTTTACATATATTTTTTCACCCCCTTTTGTATCCATTTTTACATCAAGATTTGCATCGAGATTTCTGTCTAGTTTTGCATCAATTTTTGCATCCAATTTTGCATCCACTATTGGACCCATGTTTATGTCCACTTTTTCATCTTTGTTTGCATCAAAGTTTTTTTTTTTTTTTTGCATATATCATTACATCCACTTTTGTTGTGCTAGAATTTGTGCCATGTTTTTCACTTACTGTTGTACCCACATTTTCTTCCAATTTTGCATCCTCTTTTGCATCTAATATTTGCATCAAATATTGCATATCTTTTTGCATCCACTTTTCTATTAGGTATTTGCATTGGGTTTTGTGTCTCGTTTTGTATCTACTTTTCATTGCATACACTTTTTACATCCAATTTTGTTTAGCTAGTTGCACCCATGTTTGCATCCACTTTTACATCCCCTTTTGCATTCAAGTCTGCAACAATTTTTTTGTTCGTTGTTACATCCACTTTTGCATCCACTTTTGTTGCGCCACAATTTATGCCATATCTTTCACCTACAATTGCAACCAACATTTGATTCCACTTTTGCATCCACATTTTCATCCCCTATTTTGTCCAGGTTTGCATCAAATATTTTGTATGTATTTCCATCTGCTGTTGCATCCACTTTTACGTCAGGGTTTGCATCTCATTTTGCATCTACTTTTGCATCTAATTTTGTGTCCATTGTTGCACCCATGTTTGTGTCCATGTTTACATCCATTTTTTCATCTTATTTTGCATCCACGTTTTCATCCTTTTTGCATCCAAGTTTGTGTCCTTTTTAGTGTCTGTTGTTGCATACACATTTTTTTCACCTCAATTTGTGCCAATTTTTATGCCTACTGCCATGTTTGTTTCCACTTTCGCATTCATGTTTGCATCCAAGTTTGCATTGTCTATTTCATATACTTTTGCATCCACTTTTCATCCAATTTTACATCTATTATTGTGCCCATTTTTGTGTTCTCTTTTGCATTCGTTTTCCAACACTCAACATATTTTATGCATTTATGATATATGTTATGACATTGTGAATTATGAATAACTAATGGCAATGTCAATAATCATGATGATGATGATGATGATGATGAAGATGGCATGAATTGTGATTATGATGATAAAAATGATGGTGGTGACAATGACAATAATTATGATGATGACGATGCTAATGACCTTGGCTAATCTTGCCAATTTTTAAATGATGTCATTGTCATAATCATAATAATTATCTTCCATAGAATGCATTGGTCTCTAATGATAATCGTAATACTTGCTTGAATGAAAGGGAAAATATGAAATGGATTCGTTCTAAGCTTGTCAGAATGTTGTTCCACTAGTTATGGTGGATATGGCTCAATTAGAGGTGGTGGATATTGAGTGGACAGTTGTAGAGGTGGAAGCTTTGAAGAAGATGATTGATCATTCTTTTTCAAAAGTCTCTTTACGGGTGGATTAACATGAGTGGAAGAAGTGACAACAACAACTTCATGCACTAAATCGGTAAGACCACCCCATACAACATTTCTATGCTTTTTGTTTCCTTTTGGCTAAGCCACATTGGAGGAAATTTCGTCCTAAAAGTGGCTTCCTAAGGAAAA
>APFE030202104.1:81937-129135 GCA_000404065.3 Pinus taeda
TTCATGGATACCCACACTAATGAATTTAAATTTATTTAGTACATGTACCTCTTTTTAAATTTAAAAGATTTTGATTGAATTACATATTATGACATGGAAATTACATGAAAAATTCATGGGTACTTTTAGGATGAAATTTCCTCTAATGTTGTGGATCATCTAAGAGGGAAGATACACCAATGGCTATAATAGAAGGATAATAATTTCTTAGGTGATGCCTAATGTTGACAATTTATAAGTCCAACACCTTATTGATATCGTCCTAATAGGTTATTTATTTATTATTAGTACATTCTACTTGAAAATCTTCTTTTATACCTTCTACAAAGATTTTCATAAGCTCATCTAGAGAGAACTTGGTCTCACATCTAGCTAAGGAAAATTAGAATCTATGGATGAAAGAGGTCATAAATTCCCACTTTCCTTGCTTTAATCATATAAGACTAACCTCTTCAAATACACTGATTGGTTTAAGAGCATACATTCCCAAAATCTTATCACATAGTTAATCAAAAGTCTCTATAGAGTGCTTGGGTAGGTTTTCAAACCATTCAAAGGCTAACCTAGTAAG
The DNA here is from genome assembly GCA_000404065.3 of Pinus taeda. Classification (NCBI taxonomy): domain Eukaryota; kingdom Viridiplantae; phylum Streptophyta; class Pinopsida; order Pinales; family Pinaceae; genus Pinus; species Pinus taeda. The sequence goes on from APFE030202104.1 coordinate 82,509, forward strand.
AGTATGCATAAATAATTTGGCCATAATTTATACCCATGTCCTTAATTCTTTACAAATCCTGGTGAACTTAGACAAGTGTGCTAGAGAGAGATAACCCTAATGTGCTAGAGATCCCCAAGCACAAGTGTGCCACACAAGAGGTGCACGAAGATATGTGCCCTTATGTATAAAACACTCTATAAGGGAGATCAAGAATATCACAAGATGATAGAATACAAATCAGAGTTGTGGTGCATTTATACACAAGAATGCCTCTACCTAGGAGTTAATGAGCCTACATGTACATATTTTAGTAGGTTGACCTTATCCTCTCCCTAGTATTACAACAAATGATAATAAATAATTGAAGGATGACCTTATCCATGGTGACAAATACATTAATGACACACATAAGTGTGTTGGGGAATGAATATTACACTCATAATTTTAACAGAATTCTGCATCTCTAAATGTTGATTTCATTTAGTAGAAATCCCTCCCGAATTCCCTACTACAATTAAAAAAATAAACACCTACCCACACAATAATTGAAGCAAAATTATGCTAACTAAACTTTTTCATGTTTCTTAGATTGAAAAGGAATGAACTGTGCATCTGTAACGATTGATTCCATGGGAAAGCAATCCTTCCTCTCCCTTATGGTCTTTAGGCCATACTAACCTTGGGTTGTGAAGGTTGAGGGGAATGCATTGCTTGTTGGACTTACTACTAATGTGTAACACCTCCCATTTCACACTAAAAAATAATAATTCCTAATTGAATATTATTCTTAATTTACTCTTATGGAAATCTATTAGCAATGCAATTTTTTCTTCCTGTATAATGCATTCAACATTATTGGATCAAACCATAATAGTACTCTTGAAAGGTTCATAAAGTTTGAAGTTGCCAAAATTTACATTTTTAACTAGACTTGATTCTGGTTAGCACTACCTTGGTCTTATACTTCGTCTTGGTCTAGTTTTCAAATGTACTGACCAAAAATTATTTATTGAAGCTTATTATGCATTTCCAATTTTCTTATCACAAAGGCCTATATGTGGTAGGTTTTTGCACGGCCAATTAGGTAATAAAATCTTCTTATGTTTTGAAAACTCAAAGTGTTTGGAACTTTTCGACATTCCTAGGTAATTTTTAGAAATCCTATGGCGACTTTGAATTTTTTTTAATCTTCCTTGAACCCTCTTTATGATGGCTAGTATCTATTTCATTTTGGTTTGGATTTAGTCGATTTAGATATGTACACTTTTTTTGTATATTGTTGTAACTGATTACGAGTTACATATATAATTTTTTTTTTAAAATTTGCTTCCACCACCTCATGTGATAGTTTCAGAGAGGTTTTATTTTTTGGCTTCCTAGCTAGAAAAAATATTAATCTAATTACAAATTTCTCTTGTTGTATGAAGGGTCTGTACTCAAATATTTGGCTCAAGAATGAATTCCATGTAGGTAAAAAATTCTTTTAGGACCTTTAAATTTCTTTTCATAATTCCATCATATATTTGTTTTATAATATTATGTTATAGTGGTAGATAAGCTCACTAATATTGTTGGCCCTTATTGCAAGTGAGTTAATCAACTTTCGTACTAATTTGAATTGAACAACAACAAAGATTTATTGAAGATTTAACTCCTGCACCAAAATTATTTTCCAGGTTAGAGTACTTGTATCACTTGATTATTTGTACTTGTCTATTTTCCCAAATTTGAAGGCATTGATTTTTTACTAAAAACAATACTCTGAGTTTCTCTCTCAAATAATGGTTCCTTTTATTCAAAGCTTCTTTTACTTGAATTCTCTATTTATAACATAATTTGTTACTTTTTATTGTGACTGATTAAGTAGAGAAAAAGAACTGCGTTCACTCTTTTTTATTAGTCAAGATATTGTATACATTTTCTAATAGCTTAGCAGTTCTTTTTTCTTAAGTTTAGCTATTTCTGAAATTGCTAGAGAATATGTTTTTGGCTTTATGTATTTTACATTAAGGCATAACACCTATTCTAGTTATAATATTTTGTCTTTGTTTTCTGAACATTTGTATGTTAGAAACATTCATTATATATATATTTTCTAGTTTCAACTAGCCTAATTATCGTGATACTTTTGATCAATAGAGTAATTTCTTTTTAAAACATATTTTGTATATTCAACTTCAAGCTCATAATTATTCTTCTTCCTTCTTGCAATTCCTTTGTTCTAAATTTATCAACACTTTTTCTAGGCCCCTTTAGCTCTGTATTTGGAAATTTCCTGGTCTTCTAGTAAACTGGTTATAGTTTGGATGGTTGAATTGTGGCTTGCAAATTTCTCATGTATGTTATGCTTATAATTTGTCTAATATTATTGCATAATTTTGTTTTTCTATTACACACATACAAATGTCCACTATCACTAAATCAAATATCTATACTTCTATAAGTCTTGAGAATTCACTATCTTTTGACATTAGAATGTATTGATTTTTCCGTTCTAAGTATTTTTATGTTGTTCCCAATTTTTTTCCCTTTGAACCATATTTTCATTTTTTTTTAGTAATATTAGATATTATATCCTACCTCATTTTACAATTATCATTGTATAAAAAAAATATGCATTTTTCTATGGAATTAATACTAACATGTAATATTGATTTTTTTTTTCCCAGAATGCTATAGGTAATGACTGCCAAGATGATGATCCAGAATATGTTGAGCATACATCAGGAGATGATGAAGAGGAGGATGGCTATAGTGTTGGTTATGATGATGTGTATAAGACTAATTAGGATCGTCAGGATGATGATCATGGCTATGATCATGAGGATGATCTTGGTGGTACTATTTAGGCATGCACATGCATTGTTTTTTATGATGAATTATTGTGTGGAATGAGATTCCTATTTTTTCATGGATGTTTTGAATTTACCTTAGAATAATGATATATATGAAATATTTTAATTTGGTAATCATATGATGACTTGATTTTATTAAATATGATGAAGATATTATCATTATTATATTTTTATTTGATGTATATATTGAAAATTATCACCATTTTTTTATGGAGAATTATTATGTATGATGATATTACCATATTTAGATGTATGTTTTCAATTTATTTTAGAACAATAATATTCGTGAAATACTTTGATCTAGTATTCACATTTGAATTTTAGTTGATTTGATTAAAAATGACAATGATATTATTCATATTATGTTGCTATTATATGCGTGTGTGTGTGTGTGTGTAGAAAATTATCAATGAATCACTATGTACAATGATATTCACAACTACACTACCTACATAGATTTGCACAACAATGTCTCCTACTATACACCTAGTCTGTTCGCTTTGAGTTTCCATGATTCAACTTTTAGTCACTGGATTTATAGAATCTGGTTATATGTTCTGTGCATATTTAGGTGTATGTGCATTTATTTCATTTGATCATTTGTGGGGGGAAATCCATGTTCAAATCAAGATGTATCCCTAAGTCAAGTGGCATAGCAAGCTCATGCATTATCTTGGATCTTCCTTACTATGGTGTGAGTCCATATCAAAGTGGGAGGAGTAATTTATAGTGTGTTCCTTTGAGATGATCTCTTTTCAAATGCTTTGTCTCTCAATTTCTCAATTTTCTTGAGAAATATGATTTTCATATCTCCTTTTATATTAATTTTATATCCTTTGTATAATTCTTGAAACTTTTGACTCAGGCTATAACAAAATCATACCCAATCATCCTCATGCATGGGTTGTGTGCCACTATGGTGTTGTGAGCGAGAGAGAGAGAATATAGTGTTTCATGTTCTAGATTGAGAGATCTATTGATCAAACATTGGATGAATGAAATTGGACAAACGATCACCATGATCACCATTGAGATGAGAACATGGATCTCCTCAAGGTGGCTTCCTCATACATCCAAGAGAAACATCTGGTAATATGATTACATATCTACTTGTATTTCCTCAAGTAAAAGTGGAAATTTGGATCCTCCTACTCCCACCCCACCTTTGGTCTATTTTCCTCAATTAGTGTTTACACCTTTGTAATCGATCAATGTTCCACTAGTTACCTTAGTGATAGTGGAAAAATGCATTGCACAACCTAAGTCAAAACTATAAGACAGGAAAAACCAATAATGTTGGGCGAACCAATGTTCCTAGTTGAGCTTCCATATTTAATGACATGCTATGTTGGATTTACATGCTATCTCAAGATAATTAGTAGTGATACCATATATTTTAGATAAGGAAGAGCTTACTATGAGATGTGCTATATATCCTTTCTTTTCCTTTTACTAATATGAGTCATATAATCTCTAATAATTAAGATAATATCCATAATAACTATACTTTTTAACGTTATTGAGTACTCATTACCAACAAAGCTTAGATTAGCTCATGCTGTGTTACATTACTATGCATTATAGCTACAATGCATGTATGGAGACATACTATCTCCATTTATTCATATTAGATCAAACTAAACATAGGGTAAGTAATGAATAATGAAACCATTATATTCTAGTGATTATGTATACCTTGGATCCAGTGATTATGGGTTTACTATGTCATAACTTTCCTAATTGACATGAGGCTATGTAAAGGGATTTCTTGTTGAGAATTATTAGTAGTAGATAAACTATGGACAACATCCTGCATCTCTTCATATTCTTATTATTCCTTTGGGTCACAGGAAGAGGTGATTAAAGGTTCCTTTCTTATGTGGATGTGAAATTATTTTGGAATAATGATATCCGCGATGAGTGTTGATTTGGTAGTCATTTATGTAAATTAAAAAAATTTAATGATTTTTTGATGGAGAATTATTGTATATGATGACATTGCTATTTTTTTTGATAATTGTTGTTAATTTCCCTAAAATCTCTTTAAAAACATTGTTATTAATATGAATTGTGATATCCTATCTAATGATATTTAGAAACTGTGATATATATTAACACCATAAAATCATACACATATTTGTGCAATCCAAAAGATTCCCAAAGTCATCCAGCAGAATGCACAAGTGAAGATTTTCTAGCTGACATTATGAAGTTCAAAAAATTTAATTTCTCCTAAGGTCCGATGTATAATGAATTAAAAATTGAGTAATGTATGAATTTCCCTTCAATAGCAACACGATGTGCGATATTTTCTTTGAAATCCATGGGGTCAAAGAAATGGCCGACTCAGCAATTCAAGACCACTTCCCACACTTGGAAGATGATTCCCTAACAGGATTTCAGTTAAGGAAAAATGAATTTGAGTCTCCCTGAAGGTATGCAGCCATCAAAGGAATCCTTTTGTCCTACTCATAAGTCATTTTCATTCATGAACCAAGAGAGGGAAGAGGGATTAAAAATAATTCTATAGAAACAGGTCATGGGAGAGCCAAAATAAAGACAATGTTATGCTGGGAAAATTGCTATTAGAGCAATCCTTCATTTCATTATTGAAGCATAAGAAGTAGATCATTATTGTGTTGGAAGAATTTCTTCTTAGAAATCAATTGCTCTAGCGTGGACATGATTTCACCATTGAGAGAGACTTGATACTTCTTGGATAGAGAGGAGAATATTGCAAAGAGAGTTGTTGGGCCTTGTAAAAGGTATAAATTTACTCTTGATTATGCTATCTTTTTCCTCCTATATATGCATTTGTGCCATGATGTAATAAGGTTTTGATAGAATTTCTATAGAAAGTGAACGAAACTGCTTTTGATGCGATTTGGCTGTCAAAAATAACTTTTGTTGCTTTTTATGCAGAGTTTAGTGAATGGGAGAGCTGCTATTCAAACTATTGAACAACAAAGGCTAAATAGGGAGAAAAGAGCACGTCTTGTGCGGTCAATTGAGAAGAGAATCAAGAGGATCAACACAAGATGGAAGACTGTCTGATAATAGTATTTGGTTGTGAATTCCTTAGGATCTCTTGATCCCAAGGAATCACATTTATCTCTTTTCCTTTTTTACTATAAGAGGGGAAAAACGAATAGAGTAGAACGATTTTGTGCCTTTTTACTTCAATTGTAATTTTAAATATACAGAGCGTTATTCTGAAGGATACATCGTGCTATAATGACATTTGGATTTGATGAATAATGTATAATTTGTGTTGCTGTTTATTCGCAATATTATGAAGTAATTAAGAAGTAATCATTGGCGGCTTGGGCCCGATCACTGGTGGATTTCATTTTTGTTCCCTGTTTTATAGTTTTAACTTTATTTTACTGCAAGTTTAATTACTCTATTTTATAGCTTTACGATTGATTTACTTTCACCAATGTTGAGTTTGTGTATTCATTGCATTAATTCTTATTTACGTTGATTGGCTTCATTTATTTATATCGTAGATTGATCTAATTATTAGGTAAGAATCATTTCTTGTTAATTAAAAGCCAAAGTGTTATTGGTTAGATTAGGTGTATTAATTTTATGCAGAAGTTTAAATTCAACTGAAAGAGCTTTGTTATTGCTATTGTGCACTCAGTTGATGTAATTGCAATTAGAAATTTTTTATTAAGATTGAGTTTTGGTTATGATTAATATTGAGTTTTGGTGCTTGAATAGGTTAATTTCCTTGAAGTTGCAAGCTTGATATTTATGGTTTGATATGTTTACTCTTGTATTGAAATTAATAAGATATCTTAAAGCATTACTCTTTGTAGATATAATGATTTCCATCACTTGCACATATTGTGTACACTCTTGAAACAAAAAGACTTACCCAGGTCGATAATTAATGTGAGGCATTTAGGAGTTCTAAAAGACACCTTATATGCGCCCAACATTTTGGCACCATTGCCAGGGAAAGTGTTTCCATTTCACAGAAGGTGATGTGTGTTTGATAATTGTTTGTTGTGAAAGAATTGGGTATTAAAAATGGAAGGTAAGAACCTGCGTACGAGCAAGTAAAGTGCTTGATCCCTTGCCCTCTTTTCAACACAATTGCGTAGGAATTGAAATAGAAATAGATGTTTGATGTTTTTTTGCTATGAAAGAATTAGGTATTAAAAATGGAAGGTAAGAACCTGGGTACGAGCAAGTAAAGTACTTGCTCGTTTTCCCGCTTTTCAACAAAATTGCGTAGGAATTAAAGTAGAAATAAATGTTTGAATTTCTGTATGAATGACTAAGAAAAAAGAGTAGAAAAAGATTTAACTGCTCCACCCAGATCTGAAAAACCCAAGGGACTAGTGACCCTTGGACGATCAACCTTCATCGACGAAATCATAAGGAAAGCCGAGTGTTAGTCATCAGTAGGACCCTGAATCATTTTTACAAGAAATCCTACTGTAACCCTTTAGGCTGCAGGATCACCATTTGCAGCCGACACTGAGATTCACAACAAGACTAAAGGGTCTGAACGAAGTTTTTAGAACACTGAAAAATTTGCAGTTTAGCCCTTTACAAGAAGGGAATTCTTGAAATCTTTGTGAAGGAGAAGGAGAAATACGTAGTGCTGAAAAGATTAAATCATCAGAACCTAAATCTCCTGAAGTAGTAGTGAACATAAGACACCTAGTATTCTGGACCAAGGTAGTCTTGTTAAAATCATTTTAAAAGTCTATTCTAACACCCCTAGGAACAGATCTCTAGCTCTAAAAATCCCTGAAGGATATTGGCATATTTTTGACCAAATGGCTAATAATCCGTGACAGCCTCAGACATCTACATTACAATACCCTATTGTTGATACAGCTGTCAATGCTCCCTAAAATCTATTCCATTACAAAATATTCCTACCTTCCATGGGCTAAATTAAGAGGATCATGATGCATTCCTTTTCGAATTCGATGTTTTATGTAGGGGATATGATTACGCTACCGACCCCCAGAAACCGAAGTTGTTCCCCTCTACTATGAAGGGAGCAACTCTGCGTTGGTTTATGGGGCTTGGTGGAGGTACCATTAATGAATGGGACCAAATGAAAACATCATTTCTAAAAAAATACCAAGATTATTGTTGAACTAGAGAATTGAAGGATGAAATCTTTTAAATGGTAGCTAAGACTAATGAGACTCTTGAAGAGTATGTAGAACATTTTCAATATAATCTGCAAAGATCTCCTTATGAAAATTTACCCCCTGAAATTCTTAAAACTACAATGATCAAAGATATGAAGGACCAATGGATAGAAACACTAAATTTAATGGGGAAAGGGGATATTTATCAAGAGGATTATGACAATATTATACAATTGTGCATTAGGTGTTCTAGAGGAAGTACAAGGCTGAAACCAACCAGGCGTGATGCGATTACCAGAGACATCAAAGCCTCATAAGGAATCATTACATGAGTGGAAATAGACAATCTATTGGAATATTTCAAGATTTATATGTTGGGGACCTTGATGACACAATTGGATATCATGCAAGCCAAACAAAAGCAGGCCGAAGCAGAATAGAACTTGGCTATTTTCTACCCACGTTGCAGAAAGAAACACAATAATAGAGAATGCTTGCTAGATATAATACAAACATGCACCATTTTCACTAAGGATCATGCTATAGAAAGTTGTCCATCGCTCCCTGGATTAAAAGCAATTTTCAAGGAAGCAGAAGAGGAAGTGGAACCAGTATATCTGCTAAACTAGTGCCATTAATGGCAAGCAAATCCGACAGGTATGCGTGCAAAACCTTCTTCATTCTTTCCTTCCTTGCAACTTAATTCTTATTAGTATCCAGGGGTAGCATGGTAGAACCAACCACCTTTCTCTACTTGGCCACCTCAAGAATTTTTTATGCCATCATGGCCCAACCAATCAAATCCAAACAATAATTGGCCAAATTCCTCTTACCCTCCACCATTCTGGCAGAACACCCCCTATTCCTCTTAATGGTTTCCTTCTACCTCACAAAATCAGAACTGGCAACCAAATTGGCAATGAACCACAAACGAGCCTATGGGAACAATTCCTCTACCTCTACCAACCTTACTAGCACTTTAAAATTGTAGCAAAATCCTCAACCTAATATATGGCCACAACTCCCAGCTCAACCAAATCCAAATCCTAACAATAGACCGATCCAGTCAATACAAATTATTGAGAGTCTAGACCTTGAAGTTGAGACGAGAGAATGTAATGAACTTAAGTTAAGATCTGGACATGTAATTGCTCTAGATGAGGACAAGAATCTGCAACTTGAAGTTAAAGAAACATATATGAATAAGCCTTCGACTATAGATAACCAGCAAACAAAATAGGGAGAAGATACAATCAGGTAGAAAGACCCTGAACAAATCATAACTACTTCTCCCCTGTTCTTGAAAAGATTGATAATACCTCGACCAATTAAATATCCTGATTTTGATCTTCTGGGTGAACTCAAAAATATTTGTATAAAAATACCCCTCCTCCAGGCCATTCAAGATATTCCGATATATGCTAAAACCATTAAAGAGTTGTGTGCAAACAAGTCTGTGAGGAAAATGAAAATAACACCAACTGTCCATTTCGTCGGGACTTTATCTGGTTTATTACTAGGAAAAGAGACACCTGTAAAATACGAAGACTCGGGGAATCCCATTGTCATAGTCCAAATAAATGGTCACTCTTTTCCCAATGCTTTAGTTGACTTAAGGGTAGCCGTTAACATTCTTACAACAAACACTTGTGAAATACTTGGCATCACAACCTTAAAACCAACCACTACCTTGTTGGAACTTGTCGACCATTCAGTCATTAAGCCAAAAGGAACATTACAGGATGTGATGGTCTCTGTGGACACTTGGGAATACAGATTTTTTTATTATCAACCCTAGAAACCAGTTAGATGGACATCCCTTAATACTAGGAAGGCCTTGGCTAGCAAAAATTGATGCTTATATAGGTTACCAAATAGGTAGTATGACCATAACCAGAGGAAATGACGTTAATAATTTAGCTTTATACCCTTCGGCTCAGCCAAGCCTAACCATTGTAAAAACTCAGAAACAACCTATAACATATTTAAAACAAAATATTTGTTCACCATTGACTGTGGTAGATGCGCTTGAATTCAAAAATCAAATAGAAGATGATGTCAATAACACATTTATCAATCGCCCTGCTATAGTGTCTAATTTGAGATGTCACATGATTGAAGCAGTCCTTAACAATGGGATTGAAGAAGATTCCTTGAGAGACATCAATGACCAACCAATACCAAAAACCACTGGCTATAATAGCAAGCCTATTGAAATCGATCAAGGGAAAATCTTGAACATTAACACTAATCTGAGTAATGACTAGCAACAAAAACTTATCCAAGTCCTTAAGAAATATAAAAGGGGCTTTTGTATGGGACTACCCAGACATGAAAGGGATTGACCCTTAGTTATGCATGCACCACATCTAAACTAAAAAAGATGCAAGAAATATTAAACATCTGTAGCATAGGTTAAATCCTCATCTAAAGGATATTGTGAAAGAAGAACTTCAAAAACTGTTAGATGTGAATTTTATTTATCCTATATCTAACAGTAAATGGGTCTCTCCATTAGTAGTTTTCCCCAAAATGAATGGAAAATAGTGGATATGCATTGACTACAAAGAACTCAACAAAGCAACGCAAAAAGACCATTTTCCCCTTCCATTTATCGTCCAAGTCCTTGACACACTAGTAGGAAAGAAATTATTCGCTTTCCTAGATGGCTTTAATGGCTACAACCAAATTCATATTGCCCCTAAAGACTAGGATAAAACTACTTTCACCTGCCCCTGGGTAACATTCGCTTACAGGGTATTTCCTTTTGGATTGTGCAACACACCTACTACATTTCAAAGAGCCATACTCAGTATTTTTGCAGACTTGATAAATGAAGGATTGAAGGTGTACATGGACGATTTTACACCCTATGGGGATGACTTTGATCATGCATTACAAACATTGGAGAAAGTCCTAGAATGGTGTATTGCTACTAGACTATGCTTAAGTCATGAAAAATGTCATATGATGATGACAGAAGGCCCGATTCTGGGTCATTACATTTCAGCAGCTGGAATCTAGGTAGATCTAGCAAAGATACAGGTAATCCTCTTATTAACTACTCCCTGCGCTCAAATAGAGGTACGTAGTTTTTTGGGGTTTGCTAGATATTATTGTAGATTTATAAAGAATTTTTCAAAAATTGTTGCACCTTTATATGCCTTCGAAAAGAAATGTTGATTTTATATGGATTGATAAACGTGACACTGCCTTTATAGATCTAAAACAATTAGTATCAACAACACCAATATTACGAGGCCTGAATTGGGATATACCTTTCCATATTTCATCAGACGCATCGGATACAACTATTGAAGTTGTTCTTGGCCAAGAAGAAGACAAGAAACCCTACGCTATATATTACATCAGAAAAAATGTAACTCCTGCTGTGTTGAATTACATAGTAACAAAAAAGGAGTTTCTAACTGTTATTTATGCTATCAACAAATTTAGACACTATATAACTAGATACCCTGTATTTCTGTATACTAAACACTCTGCCATTAAATATTTAGCCAATAAAGTAATTACAAATGGAAGAGTGACTCGTTGGTTACTAATTTTGCAGGAATTTGACATAACTATAAGGGATCGACTAGGGAAAGAGAACCTCATGGCAGATTTCCTCTCCCGAGTGCCAAGAACAGACGATACAGTGGTAGTAGAGGATCGGTTCCCAGATGAACATTTGTTTGATGTGGCCGTAAAAATGCCATGGTATGCATATGTAGTGAATTAATTACCAGTGGGAAAATTTCCCAAACATCTGACACTCAGATAAAATAAATTGATTGTGCAGCGTAGCACTCATTTCTCCTGGATTGGAGGATACCTTTTCCAGACAGGATCTGATATGCACATCCGTAGGTGCATCAGGGAGGATGAAATTTATGATATCTTAAAATCCTGCCATGAGGACCTTGCGGTGGACACTTTGCAGATCACAGAACTAGACATAAAATTCTAAAGATGGGCTACTACTGACCCACTATTTTTAAAGATGCTAAGAAATTTGTCCAGTCATGTGATAGTTGCCAAAGGATGGGCCGCCCTGGCCAATCTGATGAAATGCCCCTACATCCACCATTGGTGATAGAACCCTTTGAGCATTGGGTATTAGATTTTGTTGGGCCATTCAAACCACCATCCAAACAAAAATCATATATATTAGTTGCAACAAATTACATAACTAAGTGGGTGGAAGCAGTAGCATTACCAAGAGCAACAGAGGAAACTGTTATTAATTTTCTTTGAGAATTTTTTGTGCGGTATGGCTTACCCAGAGAAGTAATCATTGATGGGGGGCCTCAATTCATGGGCCAAAAGATTGTTTCTACACTGAAAAATCATCACATCACACACAAAATTACTTCTTTGTATCTCCCGCAGGCAAACGGGCAGGTGGAGAGCACCAACAAAGTTATTGAAGCTATTATAACAAATACAGTCTCATCACATCAACGATATTGGATTGCTCGACTACCATAGGCCTTGTGGGCGTTTCATACAACTTGGAGAAACACTACTGGATACTCTCCGTATCAACTGGTATTTGGTAAGGAACCCATTTTTCCCATAGAATTTGAAATACAAATGCTAAGGACAATCGAGGAAGTGGGACTAGATTTAACTGAAGCCCATGTTAACATTTTACAACAGATGAATGAATTAGATGAAATTCGACTACTGGCTCTACAACATATGACACTTATTCAATAGCAAAGATCCAAATGGCATGATGCCTTGATTAAGAAAAATACATTTCATGAGGGCGACTGGGCACTTTTTTATGACTCCAAGTTTCAAGACTTCCCTAGCAAACTATAGACTAGATGGTTAGGCCCCTATGAAATAAAGCAAGTACACGACAATGGCACTCTTACGCTGGCCACCATTGATGGGTCTGGTTCTTCTTTTAAAGCGAACGGGCATCAAGTGCACCTCTACCAAAAACCACTTACCAAAGAATCTTTCTATCAACAGATACGTGAGGACCCCACCATGCAAGTTTTAGCTGCAAAAGGCAATCCTTTGGCGGCTTCATCTTTGTAAATTTTATTTCTTCTTTGTAAAATATGTAAATATGATTGATGATTTGATTTTCCTTTCTTTTTTATTTTTCTTTGCTTGTTTTGTTGTTCAGTTACTTGAACAACTATTGTTCAATCTATTGAACAACCATTGTTAAATTGAATTGAACAGTTGTTGTTCAATCTATTGAACATCCGTTGTTCAATCGAATTGAACAACTGAACAACACTTTCTTTCTTTTTGTCGTTTTGCTGTTCAGTTAGTTGAACAACTGTTGTTCAATCTATTGAACAATTGTTGTTCAATCTATTGAACAGTCGTTGTTCAATCCAACTGAACAACACTTTGTTTCTTTTCATTGTTTTGTTGTTCAGTCAATTGAACAACTGTTGTTCAATCTATTGAACATCACTTTCTTTCTTTTCGTCATTTTGCTGTTTAGTTAATTGAACAAATGCTGTTCAATCTATTGAACAACTGCTGTTCAATCTATTAAAGTCACTATTCAATCCAATTGAACAACAATTTTTTTTTCATTGTTTTCTTGTTCATTTAATTGAACAGCTGCTATTCAATCTATTGAACAACACTTCTTTTCTTTTTGTGTTGTTTTGCTGTTCATTTAATTGAATAGCTGCTGTTCAATATATTGAAGAACACTTCTTTTATTTTTGTTTTGTTTTGTTGTTCATTTAATTGAATAGCTACTATTCAATCTTTTGAGCAGCCACTGTTCAACCCAACTGAACAACAACATTTTTCTTTTGTGTGATTTCTCTTAGCTTATCTCAGCCCCATGTTTCTTTTGTTTTTCATTTTCTTTTCTTTTGATGGCACGAAGTAAACTACTTTTATGAGGATGAGAATTTATGGATTCTATTGAAGGGAGTTAATACCATTAATGTTATGATCTTTAATAGGACAACTTATTGATGATAGATTCTTTTCAAGAAAAGGGACACAATTATTTATATACTACTTTACTGCATTGCTTTTTGCTGCACTTGATACTGATTGATCATCTTAATACCATGCTAGTTCCACCCTTCCTGGTTATAATCTTCTTTGTCTATAACAAATAAGACTATGGGTATACTTTTTCTATTGACATGTTCAACTTCTTCTACCATCCCTACTCTTAAGGAGTATTGAGCCTCCCTCTATTTATCATAAAAAGGTTAATAACAACAAAATTTTGTTTTCAGATGGAGGATAGGGGGTCTCATTACAAGCCAGCCTACCATGTTCATAAGGCTGTAGCAAAGTGGCATTCCCACTATGGCCACCGCACCAGGGTTATGATCCATTGATAACTAGAATATTCTTGGAATAGGAGGTCTCATCATGAGCTAGCTTGATTAGTTTTGCTACATCCTAGTGAATGGTAGTGTGGTCATCTGGTTACCATGCTAGCACATTGATCTCTTCTGTAGAACAACACTGGAACTCTCCAATTATAAATTCAGGATCCTGGCTTATATGGGTTAAAAAGCAACCCTGCCAAGGCTATGGAAGCTTGCTGGAAGCAGATTCTATGCTTATGGTATTGAAGTTATATCTTATCGTTAATTATTACTATAATACCCTCTTCTTATTCTTTATTTTTATCAGAGAAATTATTTCCTTAATTTTTCCCAGTTTAGAACCTTTATGCATGAAATACTATTTTTCGATCAGTCGTATCATTCTTGGCTAGAATACCATCAACATAACATCTTTTTGCCATATTGTTGTTCTGTTCTTTCTCGCATAATTTATCATCAATCGAAAGCATCCTATCTCTTATTCATAACTATGTTTACACACTCCACTCTCATTATAACCATACCTATTCATGTCCTATCATTTATAGGCATACTCTATTTCATTTACTGCCATACTATTCAATCCCTTGGCTTGTTTCCAGAATAGCCCTTTCCCTATCTACTTGGTCGTAGGCAACCTCTCTTTTTAAGAAGGGGGAGGATTCCCATTATACCTTTGCATGTGTTGTATTTATTCTGCTTATTGGACTTGATATGTTGCTATGATATCCCATGATCAAATGGCATGTGGCAATATGATAGTCCTCGAATTAATATTATTAATTCTCATGGAAATTCCACTTAACATTATGGAATTTAGTTGTTACATCTACTTGCTTTTCTATTTTACCAAAGCAATTGTTGTTCTCTATTGCGTTTTTTTTGTTGGGTTAATTTTTGATAATTGTAGGGTGAATATTGGAAGAATTCAAGCATTATGGGTGGAAAATCAGTTCACCGAGAACCCTTAGTGTTGGAAAATTTTGACAAAGCCAGGGAAAATATGGTGCACGCAGGATGGATGTCATATTTCTCCAAGCTTCAGGCCCTTAGTAATGAATTTTCCCTCGAGTTTTTACATTACTTACAAAATGGGTAGTCCATAGTAAAAGGTGTAAGAATAACAATATTAAAGGGTTTGATAGTTGAAGTTTCCAGGTTGTCGACAAAAGGAGCAGTATGGTCTAAAAAGCATGTAATGTTGCATGACTTGGTGGAAATTTTCAAAGATGCAGGTGAAGAACTAACCCAAAAAGGGAAGGGAATTCAACCATCCTCTCTAGGAGAACCATGGTGCGAATTAACAAGTGTTGTCCAAAAATACATTATCTGTGATGGTCGACGGGATGTGGTAAAACCACAACAACTTAAACTCTTAGTCATTTTAAAGCAAAAGCTTACTATCAATTTGCCATTTTTCTTAAATTCATTATTGCATGATACAACTGATAGAGTAATATAGGATAAACATCCTAATACTGTAGTCAGTCATTATGGTTTGATCAGACTAATTGTTAGTCAGAGTCTTGCTCAGCAGAATTTAACTTGGGATAATTTTATAGCACCACTAGAGATTAGGCCAGACCCTATAGTCCAAAACTCTGCAACCTTGGAAATTAGACAATAGAACCCTATTCCAAAGAGGAAAAGAACTGCTCATACAATAATAGGACCTCATAAGCCTAGGCATTTTTTTGAGGCTGAACCTAGTTCAAAAGACTTTTGTAGATCCTCAAGGTAGTGCCGAACGCCCAACAGAGCTATCTAGTCCAATTAATGTACATGACTCTAAACCTGAATAGGGGGAAGAATGTAATTCTAAATCAGAATTGGAGGAAGAATGTATTTCTAAACTAGAATAGGGAGAAGAACATGATTCTGACCCAGAACAAAGGAAAGCACAATATTTTTTTCAAAATGATGATGAACCAAAAAATGAAGTAGGGCCTTCTCAAACACCACCTATGAGCCCCTGAGATGATTTCTTGTAGGACTTTGAGGAAGGGATGGCATAGGTTCTTGCAAATTTGAATGCATATATGCAACTTGAAGGATCACTTGACCAAAACCTGAACAAATCTCAATCCTCAGGAGATTTTGGTCACATGGAAAATTTTCCTTCCCTAGAATCTGTAGACCAGGAAGAGGAAGTGGACACTGAAATAATTCATGACTCCGATAACCAGTCAGGTGACATGGTTAGTGGAACATATCCAAGACAAGTACCAAGAGCCCTCAGACACAAAGGGTACTGATAAACCTATTCCTAAAAAATATGCTTCTTAGAAGAAGTGAGTAGCCGAAATAAATTTAAGGAAGCTGAGGAAGAAATATCGGAAGCTTTAGAAGACTGTTAAGAGGCTACGTCGGAAATTAAAAGAAACTGCAAATAGGATAGCTCAGAGAACTATTCCTGAGTTAGTCATTGTCTCCACCCAAAAATAAGTATGTGAAGGTAGGGCAATAGGAATACAGATTGAACCTGTTTCTACTTGGACGATAATCATACAAACAAGCTTTCATATAGATTTGATAGATATGGCTACTCAGACTGAGGGTTTACCCTCTCACAACAAAAGCACCCAGACAAAAGAAATATTCAATGACGCTCCATCAATAAGTGATCCTATTCTTTTAGAGTTACATGAGGAGCTGCTACAAGCCTAGCTTGCTTTAGAACAATGTAAGAAGGAGACAGTTCCTTTGCAAAAGTATGAGGAGTTGCAGAAGCAATTCAAAGAATTGACCATAACTGAGGATGAAACTTTTGTTAAGTTCAGGTAGGAGGAAGAAAAGATGAAGAAAGTAAAAGATAAGCTGGATAAGATTGTGGGTCAGATTGAGACTGTTTTCTCTTTATATTTTGACGTCTTATCTTGCAGGTCTCCTGCTACAAACTATGCTCTATCTTTATTACAAAGATATTTATTGTTGAAGATTAAACTTGTTAAGCCCGGAAAGTTAGTTGAATTTAAGACAACCAAAGAATTTATAACATGTTGTAAGGAGCATGGGATAAAAGTCCAATGTATTCCGTGTGAACTTTATTCGCATAATTTTTTATTAGAAGGGGAGGTGGGTAATAATCCTAGCCCTTTTGTTGGGGACATTTAGTTCCAGGCCTTCACTTCTTTTGCAACAAACAAAATCAAGTGTTCCAAGGCTTATAAAACCTTTCAAAGAAAAGAACATGGACTGGATTTGTGGGTAAGGGGTAAGCCTACTCACCCCTTGTAACTTTTTGTTAGACATAAAGGGCTCATGAAATAGGAGGGCATAATTAAGATTCTGGGGCTTATACATAAAGAAATTTTGCAAACGGGAAGGGCATATTTCTTATCCATTCTAGAAAGGTCCTTGCTTGCATCCAAACAGAGTTGGAGAGTCTCAACCAATAATGTCAAGAACAGAGAACCATTAACTATAGGAATTTTAAAGCTACTGCAGGCCGTTTTGTCACATACAGTAATATTATCTTGAGGGAAGGACCACATTGGCTAGGATGTCAATTTAGAAGCCCTATTATTTGGTACCCTCCTGAAGGATACCATTCTGAATGAGTTGCATCATGGTCATGAAGGGACAACCTTTGCACTTTTAATACAAAAGCACGGTTTTAGGTTGGATAAAGAAAATGTATTTCCTGCTTACTCTTTAACTGCATTACATAATAACTACTTATTTTCATGATGACATGAAATAAGGTAATCAGGGGAGTATGTTGGGCCATGCAACAGTTATAAATTTACTCTTGATTACACTATCTTTTTCCTCCTTTTTCTGCATTTGTGCCATGATGTAATAAGGTTTTGATAGAATTTCGATAGAAAGTGAACGCAACTGCTTTTGATGCGATTTGGCTGTCAAAACTAACTTTCCTTGCTTTTTATGAAGAGATTAGCGAATGGGACAACTGTTGTTCAAACTATTGAACAACAAAGGCTAAACAGGGAGAAACGAGCGCAACTTGTGTGGTCAATTGAGAAGAGAATTAGGAGGATCAACGCAAGATGGATGACTATCTGATAATAGTATTTGGTTGTGAGTTCCTCAAGATCTCCTGATCCTGAGGAATCACATTTATCTCTTTTCCTCTTTGACTATAAGAGGGGAAAAACGAATAGAATAGAAAAACTTTTTTCCTTTTTACTTCATTTGTAATTTTAAATATATAGAGCATTATTATAAAGGATACATCGCGCTGTAATAACATTTGGATTTGATGAATAATATATAATTCATGTTGTTGCTTATTCGCAATATTCTGAAGTAATTAAGAAGTAATCACTGGTGGCTTGGGTCGGGTCGCTGGTGGATTTCACTATTGTTCCCTATTTTATAGTTCTACTTTTCTTTTATTGCAAGTTTAATTACTCCATTTTATAGCTTTATGATTGATTTACTTTCACCAGTATTGAGTTTGTGTATTCATTACATTAATTCTTATTTCTATTGATTGGCTTCAATTATTTATATCGTAGATTGATTTAATTATTAGGTAAGAATCATTTCTTGTTAATTGAAAGCTAGAGTGTTATTGGTTAGATCAGGCGTATTACTTTTATGTAGAAGTTTAGATTTATCTGAAATAACTTTGTTATCGCTACGGTGCACTTGATTGATGTAATTGCAATTAGAGATTTTTGATTGAGATTGTGTTTTGGTGCTTGAGTAGGTTAATTTCCTTGAAGTTGCAAGCTTGATATTTATGGTTTGATCCATTTACTCTTGTATTGAAATTAATAAGATATCTTAAAGCATTACTCTTTGTAGATATAATGATTTCCATCACTTGCACATATTGTGTACACTCTTGAAACAAAAAGATTTACCTAGGTCAATAATTAATGTGAGGCATTTAGGAGTTCTAAAAGACACCTTATATGCTCCAAAAAAGAGTGAAGAAAGGAACCTCCTTCCTGAGTCTTTTTTAGCACCATAGCTCAAAGAATTATCTTCAAGTGTTTACTATTCTACTATTTGTATTCATCTTCTACCACCAACAATCAATAAAGGAATCCATTTTCTATAATTATGTTGACTTGTTTTCCTCATTAAGCATTATTTGCGTGTTTATCTCTTTGTTTTAGTTTATGTTTGTATATGTATTGTTTTCATCACTTGTAATACTTTGTTTCTTCATGATTTTCCATTGACAACAACCGAACTGGTTTTTTTTCTTTGCAGGGAACAACCTACTGCTAAGAAGGGGGATTTTGGTCCATTGCTACAAAAACACTACAACAAGATTGGAAACTCCACTATTGTCCTTTCCTTAATCTAAATAGTTATGTTTGCATGAATTTCTCTCTACATTATCACCTCACAAGGCATGCATCGACTCTTTGCAGGACCTTTTGGACTTGTTGGTGGCAGAGAAACTTGCTTACAATTTTTCTATCGAACGTGTAAATTTTTGACAGATAGAAGAGAAAGCCATGACTTTTAATTAGATAGATGTGTCACCACCTCTGTTAAGGGAAAACCCATGCTGTTTCGCAAAAGCAAAAAATTCCTTGTAATTTCACTTTTTTCAGGTGATTGGCAGCGTTTAGTGAATTGCCTTCACCTCTGCAATTTTTCTTCTTTTTTTTAGTCAGTATAGATTACTTAATTTCTTTACTAATCAAAATTAGTAGGGTAATTAGATTATATTTATTTTTATTTGCAATTCTCACATAGCATAATTATGGGGAAAAGTAAGTGGCCAAATTCCACACATATTTTTCAATATGTTTTACTAGTTTTTGCAAATTACATATCTTAATTAATAAAGGAATAAGTGGCATATCATCCACAAATATTGTTACCAAACAAAGCATTTTTTTCATTTCATTAGTTTTGGAACTAGGGCCAAGTGTCATTATAGGAAACAAGTTATCTCTGCTTCCCTTGCATCTTTTAGGTGATCTTGGGCTAGCATATAAAAGCCTTCTTAAAGCACTCATGTTTCCCATCTCCCTTTAGTCACAGATAATGTACTAGGAGAAAGAGTAAGTGACCCATTATTTTCACATCATTTCTTTTTTCATGCAAGGAACAATTGAAATATACAGTGATTCGGAGGATGTTGTAACATATCACTGAATATCCACATCTTATCACACTTTGCATTCTCACTTGCACACAATTACGCATCACACACTAAGCTTCTATAAGCTTCATATTAGAAGGCATCCATTTTTCGAAGATTTTGGTACTTAGCTTATTTTATCTTACACCTCACACCCTAAAGAAAGGTATGACCCCTAAAAAAACAACCATAACTTGAACCAACTAAATTCCCCACAAGGGCCACCAAAGAATTTATAGTTCAAGTTAGGACCATTGGGGGTATGCATCCCATAAATCGCCATGGTCATGTTACATATTTGAGACATAGACTTTTAATTTTTAGGAAGCTTAAAATACTTCAATCATCCCATGTAAAAGAATAACCGAGTATCATAGAGACTCGATTTAGAGGGGGTTCAAGTTAGGTCCAACGTCTACGGTATATTTAGGGCTACCCAACTCGTCTAGTGCTTGGTACTAGTAACTGATTGCCAAGAAGTTAAAGACTTGAATTATCACATGGGAAAAAGGTACTTTAGTGGAAAAAATATAGGGCATCCATCCCTATAAGTGGAGGTGTGAGAAACACCAAAGCCTCATACGCTACCTTGGTTGATTCTTTGGCTACTAAAAGATGCTGCCAGTTCATTCAGGACATTGTCCCAGTACCCATTCGAAGGTATCTTTGCAAGTCCCAATTACTTTGAGAGTGGTAAGGAAGAATAGGTCTTCATAACATATTTTATCATATGAAAAAACAAACGAAAGCCATTTTTTTTGTTTGATTGATCACATAGTCTAAAGCTAAAAGGATAGTAATAATTTTATTTTCTCTTTGTTTTATGTATGTGATATATCTTATTTGGGAATCATCTCCTTCCCTGAATCAAACAAAGTATTACACACTCTATTTGACACCATAGGGGACCCCATGGCTCCCCATCAATCTAGACATTTTCAAAATATCCCTCTATTACTAGGAGGAGTGTTAAGTCTCTCACCAGTTAGGCACATAAGACACCATACAATTACCGTTATAGGATATTCCTTTATCAGTGCAAATTTCCTTGGAAATCATCCTCGTCAAAGTACCCCATTCACTACCCCCTAAGGAAGCCCTCATAACTTCCCTCTTGGGATTCCACGTGACACTCACTAGGGTAAAACCTCTCATAACCTCGATACATATAACTGTCCAAAATCATTTAACGATGGTGAATAACCTGCAAGTCTCATTTTTAGCTTCTTTTAACCTTCTTGACTTAAGTAAGCTAACCAATGAACTGATAGTACATGACCATAATTTTCCAACCATGCCCACCAAGCTCCCTTTGGACATTCCAAAATTTGGAGGGAAGCAGGGAGAAAACCAAGGAAACAATGTCATGAATTTTCACATGTGGTGTTCATCCAATAGTATCATAGAGGATACTATACAATTACGACCATTTCAACATACCCTTACTGGGCCCATCCTGAAATGGTATATTGCCCAACCTTCTATGTCACATGGGAGTTTTAGTTCCCTAGCCACAACAACTCTAAGGTTCTTCTAGCCCGTGGTCTGTCACGCCTCAGGCATATAACTCGTCACCCACTTCAAAAAGACACTTTCTACACACATATTGGGTCATATCCATGAATGGCGGAAACATTGTAGCTTGTGTAAAGCACAATTTGAAGACAAAGTCCTCCTTGACCTATTTTTGAGATCTCTCACATCAAAAATCTCAAAAGACATAGAAAATTATCCTCACAAAATGAGGAAGGCGCTATTAGAAAATATCAAAAATTAAATCTTATATACACTTAGTCTGGATATCTCTACCATTTTCTTCCAGACGCCCCACGCCTGCAAACTTTTAAAGAGATATTAGGTGCATCCAATGCTATCAATGGATTGATTGGACCATAGCCAAAAATCACCCCAAAAACTCTTTTCAGTACCCTGGATACAATTACAGTGGCCAACCATTTGGTTCCATAGCACCACCGCATCACAAAACATATTTCCTTGGACAACTTATGCCTATGCAAAATCCTTCTATGCAGGTTAACCAATATCATCCCTCATAGGGTGGCCAATACCCTCCCATGAAAGGTGTCCCATACCCCTCTCTGAACATGTAACTAATTCCCCCTTCCCATAACTCATACATCAGTCATGGACAATGGAGCCAATATTTATCTTTCCTTGCACCTCAATAGAATAACTACCAAACACAAGCTGATGCAAGGGTTAATCTAGTGCAGCCTTCTCTCACTCAACAACAATAATCATATGAACATCTGAACACAATGAACCCACCTAACGTTTCTAAGAAAAACCAAAGAGAAAGCCAAAGGGAGAGCATGTCCAAGGGGACATCAATCAATAACAACCTCCATGGGCACTGGTTGGGGGCAATCCCAACCGGAACCAAAACCAGGGACCTACCAATAACAACCCACAAAGGTAAAACAAGAATATGAGTCTACAAACTAATCACTCTTGTGCCATTTGTGGTGAGTATGGCCATTACACATACTAATGTACTCAACTCCTTGAGTTGAAAGGGATGAAAGACAATGGGGGGAAAGGGGGCAAAAACCAACAATCTACAGAGATGCAACATCCCTGCCCCCACCAAGGAGTTGTAAATACTTAGTAGTAACAATCCCAAAACCCTTCAGGAGGATGTTACTAAAGTGCCTCAAACTACGACATTTATATGTTAGGGGAAGATGTTCTCCTGCAAACGCACAACCGAGAGTACGAAACTGTTGAAAAGTGTGCAACAAGAAATGCTAAATTTAGAATGTGCTAAAAATAGAACTCCTAAAAATAGCACTTCTAAAAATAGCAGTTTGGCCAATGAGAATTTTGGCCACCTTGGGTGGGAGGTGAAACTGCTAAAAATAGAATCTTCTAAAAAAAGCATTTCTGGGTCCCTTCCTATTTTTAGCAGTCCTTGGTCTAACTATACGAAGTAAAAACGAATTTGGTCCTAACATCATTTTAAAATATTAATTAATTAATCTCCATGAATTAATTCATTATGGAAAGTTAAACTTGAAGTCTTTATGAGAACATGCAATTAGTTGTCCCACTGATTGAGGAATTTATCCTTGATTTTCTCCACTGATTGAGGAATCAAGTATGGGTTCTACAATGAGAGGATCAACTGACTTAGTTTTACTTAGTTAAGTCCAGTTAGATTAATTTAGCAAGTTGTTAAATTAATGAGATATAGTTTGTTAATGCTTGCATGCATGTGACAACTATTATTTCAAATAACTGAGCATTCCCTCATGGATAATTAATGCATGTTAGTTCAAATAGAGACCCAATTGAGATCAGATGAGGGACAATGTACTATCATATGCTTGGATATTTCTAGTAAGTATTCCTTGCATGGAGAAGGATTTATTTCCAAGAGAAATACTTGATATAGGAGATTGGAGGACCTGTGGCCTATATATTGAGGCCTAGGTAGTCTATGATCTTCATCTTTTGATTGCAGAGAGTACAAAATAGCCCTTGAGCTAATTCTTTTTGTAAACAGAAGAGGATTTCCACTTGATTGATAATACAGATAGGGGTTTTATGCTGGTGCTTTCCCCAGTGATATATCTTGTGTTATGGTTGATTATTTCTCTTGATCAGTTATATGTGTTTATGCTTGATGTTTGCTCATGAAATCAATTATGCTTCCGCTTAATGTTTTATAGAACTAGATCAAGTATTATGTTTTAGTACATTGCATATATCAGTTTGATCTATAGGTGTGAAATTTCTATAGTAACTCCACCAAAACCCAATCCTTCCACCTCGACTACTGCAACACCTACAATAATTTTAAAAATCCCCTGATATGCCATTGAGCCCATCAAAAGGATGGTTAGAGGTCCTTTACAATGAGCGATACATAACTCAAAGGTTGCTCACAGCTATAGCATAGTGGATGACTTAGCCTAAAATCCTTCAACTATGTCAACATTGGAAGTTTTGCAATCATGCCCAACCCAATGGAAAGCCTACTTTCCACATTAGGAGAAAAAGATCTTGATAATTATCATTTAATGGTCTTTGACTTGGATAAAGCCACCCCACATCTAACATCATCAGTTGCTTTTCAAATCCTGGTCTTGGTCCAAAATGTCACCATCCATTGTTGCTTAGTCGACGAAGGGGCATCCACATGTATTATGTCCAAATCAGTTTGGAAAAAAATTGGATCTCCTGAACCCAAACAATCTGACATTACTCTTAGAGCATATGATGGGCGCTGTTCTATTCCCATAGGCCTATACCAAGGCATACCAATACAACTGTCTGATAAAACCATGCTCATAAACATTGAAGTATTGGACACACAATTGGATTATAATATCCTTCTGGGCTGAAGTTATATGTATGAAATGTCAACAACAACATATTTCGTATTTAGGGTAATGATGTTCCTCCATGACGGGAAAATTATTGCAATTGATCACTCACATATTATGAGAAGAATACATTAACTAAAATTGATGGTGTGTTACCTTCCATTGGATCTTCTCCCAAATTGGTCATCACTTACATTGAATTCGACCCTTGCCAATTTAAGCCTTCAACACTCCTTAGGACATTCCTAGGAGACCCACCTATGATAGAGGATATCCTAGGATATTAAATCATCAAGGTCAAGAACCACTTTTAGATACCAACAACAATGTTGTTCTTGATCCTACTTTCTTACCATATGCTATCATCCAAACATGTAATGTCCCTTATAATAAATAATAAAAAATAGTAATAGTAAATAAATAATAAATAATAATAAATTAATAAATTAATTACATGCTCTAAATAAATATAAATAAGAATAAACAAAAAATAGTAAAAATCAGTAAAGCTATCAAAAAGTAAAAACAAAATAATAAAACAAGAAAGCAGTAAAGTTGCATGCTGACACATGGAGTGTGTGCATGTGGTTCCCCTTCCAATGTTTGCTCTATTTAATAGATGGTGAGGAAGATGATAGGCATTCCATCATTCCATGATTCCATCATCCATTCTCTTGGGAGAATAGTGTTGTGAGACAGAGGATTCCCTGGCAGTAGTATGTTGATTGAGGGCTCGGGGGTGGCCAGTTGTAGCAAGATTTTGTGCAATTGAGCCTACTATTGGGTGGAGAGTTGTCCCCAAGACTTTGTTGTAGGTAGCAGAATTCAACTAGCATTTCACAGGTAAGTTGTCTCTCTTCACTCATATTTTTGTAATTTAATGTTAACTAGTTGATAAATTGCTTGTTGATTATAAATCACTTGATTAATCTAATTAATTATGTGTTGTTATTTCGGGGTTGTTACATACTTACAACTGAAACTAAAAACATGAGTTTTCTGGACCAAAATTGGATAACTAATGTTCGCTAGTAAAGTTATTCTTTACAATTTGGGAACCTACATTTAAGAATGTTGAAAGAATGATGTATCAAACGATTTTTCGCACTCTGCTGCTTGGGTGAGTTAAGAAATATGGTTTACATGTCTGTGGTCAAGTCTGAATGTGGTTTGTCTAATCATGCGGATAGAAGGATTGTTCCATGATGGATAAAGTGCATGTGCACGAAAAATGAAAGCTAGCAAGTTGCTTCTGGGATTGAATCATCTGTATATGTTCAATCTACAAAAAAAATCTGTCTATGGAAATAGATCTTGAAATATACCCCCACTTCAAGATATTATTATAGAGTTGCATACATCATATTATTTGTATCTTGTCATTGTTGAACATCTTGACCATTCGGTTGTAAAGAAGAGATTATAATATTATTAAGCTTCCGACCATAAATCTCCTTAGGCATAAACACTTTGGTGGCAAAGCTCTTACAATCGAGTACATTATTAAAAGTAATTTGGTTTTGCAGATCATGTTGATCAACTCACATCAATTATTATTTTCAGTTGTCTATGTGAGAATTGATCTCAAATTTTGAAAGCAGATTCGTGTCAACCAGTCAATGTATAATTCTCTAAAAGATCGATATATTTTCCTTGAGAATCCTATGATACCATGCTATGATGTTAAACATATCTTGAATGATGGTCATTTCTGAACATTGTAAACAACTGAATTTCACATCCTAAACATTCATTTCTTATGATTGAACAATATGACAACTGACATGATTCGATCCACATTGGATGGCATTTTCCCTAAATTTTTTGAGCACTATTGATAGTTGTAGAGATTTTAAAATTGATTTTTGAGCATTCTTATGCTTCTTTTAACAACATTATTTCAAAGAATCTAAAGAGGCTTTCCTTACAATTTTTCTGGCCCGGAGTTTACCCCTTTAGAAAAAAATAAAATAAAATTACAGGCATAAATAAAGTCTTTTTGGAGCCTTTCTCTTTGAAGGCTGAAAACTCACGTAGCAGCCTTGTTATCTAGTACAACGCGACTGAAAGTGGTTCAGTTTTTGTTAAGGAAAACCTTTGGATCTCCTCACTAATTACAATTCCATGCTTGCACAATCAAAAATCTACATCCATTTCATAGTTGAGTTGTATAGCTGTGTCTTTCTTGTTATCCAAGTCTAGTTTATGGTTGAACTAGATTTTCAAATCCCTGTTAGTAGTCTCTGTTATGCTTGGATACTATCAAAAGATTCACTAGTTTCTAACTGTCATATGACAAAGTGAAATCCTCAACAAGTCACAAAATTAAAGGTATATAGTATTGTTGTGATTCATTGATTCATCATTGTAAGAAGTTTTTTTGTTATCCTGTCATTCAACAACTTGGCTATAAATGTGTTTGAGTGAAGAAGCTTGACAATATCTTTTGATTTGTATTCTTCAAAAACTTGCTGCTTGTTCCTGTTTCATTCGGACATTATTGGTGAATCTAAGTTGACATCTCATTTACCATTTTCCAAGTTTTGTTTTACAAAAAGATCTTTATTTATCCAAATTTTTAAGTAAGAGAAAGGACACTATTGGCATTATGAGATATTGTTCTAAAACATTGTCATTATTTAATGGTTTCAATCTGATCTAAAAACACAGAGATAACATTCCTTGAATGCTAATCATATTATTCACTATTTATTTGGGTTGGATTGTTGTTCTCATTGCCTTTTAGCGATAGCAGTTTGCTTGGCATTTCTCTGGTCTATTATTGCAAGAACACAACTCTCTGAATATGATCTTCTAACGATGAAAACAAATCCTTGATGATTAAGATGTGGTGAACTAATTAGGAGTGCTTACTTAGCTAAGACAGATACTTTTATGGAACATCTAAATCATGTTTTATTCTTTAAACTTTATGATACATCTAAATAGTACACTATGATTTCAGTTTAGTTTAATTAACTGTTATGATGTTGAGTATAATGTTACATGAGGTTTCTGATATAATGGTAGGAGGATAATGATGCACATGTGGTTCTTATAGTGATGATGTATTCTTATGATGATGATGATATGCATAGGCATTATGATGTTATGTTGAGGTATATTGGCATATTCATTTACTACGTGATGATAGGTATTTAATGTTGAATACTCATGATGGATATGATATGCATAACGTGGCATAGGAATTATGATGCTATAATGAGGTTTATTGACATGTGGTTCATTTATTATGTGAAGTCATGATATGTATTTGATGCAAATATGTTGATGTTATAACTTATAATGGTATTTCATGAGGTGAAGCATGTGATAGTTGCATACAAATTTATGACATGCATGAGCATGCGGTTCATTATTATTCATAATGTTGCCATTAACAATGATGAATGTTCTCATGAAGACATGCAAGACTTGGCAAGTGGATTATTCTCTATGATGCTATGATGGTATAGCTAATGCATTGGTTGCATGTTGAGGTGTGATGATTCACAGGACTCCACAAATGGGCCGAGAGTTATTTGATGATCTCGTGCAAGCCCATATGCACAAGGGAGAATAGGTAACACCATATGGGCTGGGGACAAACTCAATCAACACTACATATGCCAGTGGTTCCTTTGTCTTGTATAGCTCTTGAAGGGCTATGGTACCATCTTGAGGAGGCCAAGTTCCTGATGTTCTAGGCTAGGTGCCTAGTATTGTATTAGGATGCCGAAGTTTGGTAAGAGTGTAAGGACTTCGATGCGTGGGGTTGTGCGCCTTAGTGAGTTGTGGAGGGAGTGGGACAACCTTGTGAGATGACCGGAGACATTGAAAACTGTACTAGATGCCTACCTTGGGGCCTTGGGGGCAGATGAGGTCTGAGTCAGGCGCAAGCCTTGGACTAGAATACAGACTAAGGAGGCTTATGCCTGATTCTGAAAGTGGGAAAAAGGACAGAGATTCCTTGGGATTTCCTGGGTGTTGTGAAACTTTCGATGCCTGCTGGTTATACTAGTTTAGTAGAGGGTGTCGGGACTATTACATGAAGTAATAAATAACAAAATAAATGTAATATCCCTTGATAATAAATAATAAAATAATAAAATAATAAATAATTTCAACTTAACTTGGACAAAGTTCCTTAAATGGGGAAGTATGTAATGTCCTTAATATAAATAATAAATTATAATAAGAATATAATAAATAATAAATAATATAATATAATATTAAATAATATAATAAACAATTAAATATAATAGTAAATAAATAATAAATAATAATAAAATAATAAATTAATTACATGCTCTAAATAAATATAAATAAGAATAAACAAAAAAATAGTAAGAATCAGTAAAGCTATCAAAAAGTAAAAACAAAAGAATAAAACAAGAAAGCAATAAAGTTGCATGTTGACACATGGAGTGTGTGCATGTGGTTCCCCTTCCAATGTTTGCTCTATTTAATAGATGGTGAGGAAGATGAGAGGCATTCCATCATTCCAAGATTCCATCATCCATTCTCTTGGGAGAATAGTGTTGTGAGATAAAGGACTCCCTGGCAGTAGTACGTTGATTGAGGGCTTGGGGGTGGCCATTTGTAGCAAGATTTTGTGCAATTGAGCCTACAGTTGGGTGGAGAGTTGTCCCCAAGACTTTGTTGCAGGTAGTAGAATTCAACTAGTGTTAAACTAGCGTTCCATAGGTAAATTGTCTCTCTTCACTCATATTTTTGTAATTTAATGTTAACTAGTTGATAAATTTCTTGTTGATTATAAATTGCTTGATTACTCTAATTAATTATGTGTTGTTATTTTGAGGTTGTTACAAAACACCCTTCTTATTCCCCCCAGCTAGTTTTGTCTCACACCAAGTCACTGTAGCACTCTCATTACCCAATATGGATGTGGAGATACTAGTATGATATTTGGCCCCTCAAGCCATGTAAGCAAGCTCAGGTATCACCTTGATAGGCATCATTCCTCTACCTCCTCAGGATAACACCCAACGATAAGAAATGACAACACTGGCACCAACCAGTGCCAGAAAAAGGGATATGAAAAAAGGCAAGAAGGAAGAAGCTTCAAATGTTTCCTTTGTTAGGGTACTTCCACCCTGTGTTTTGTGTGAAGTAGTTGGGAACCCAACCAATATGTGCCCTAAGTTAGATGAGCTAAAAGCTCGTCTGCATGGCCCAAAAGCACCAGTGAATCCTCCTCCCCCTGTTGGAGAAAAGAGCACACCCGTGCATTATAAAGCATTACACACCAACCATGCATGCACCATATGCACAAAATCTAGGAATTACACTCATCATTTTCCCGAAATCCCTCGATATTGAGATGTATGAGGTGCAGTCACCCAATCTAATACCATGACCCCATCACTACCAAATAATGATGGGTATAAAACCATTTTTTATGTCATTAGGGAAGAATATTCTTGCTCATATCCCTCTTCTAATCGCTCAATCTCCCACCATGCTCAGAGACAACTAGAACCAGTGACACCACAACATACCTCCACCTACACTTTATGTGATGAATCAGACCATTTCATAAACCAATGTCCTGAGATATGAGCATTTAGGAGGTATTACCCTAACCTACACCCCAAACTAAAAAATAGACCTATACGTAAGCATCCTAGCTGCCACATTTGTTTAGGAAACCATCATACCCGATGATACCCACACCTTTCTTGATTATGCAAAATGATGGGATTCATGCAATGATTCATCATTGGGAAATATGATCTAGTTGAACCAGATACCCAATCCCCAGATAACAACATGCCAGTGGGGGATAATGGATCTAGGTCCATCTTGTGCGTATTCGAGGAAAAAAACCCACCTGAGCCAAATTCAGGCACCAATCAATGTATCAACCATCGCCACCATTGGTCGAGATCTTAAAGGAAGAAACAAAACCTTAGGCCAATTCATTAAAATCACTCCACAAGTGTTCCCTATAAGATAGACCCAACCACCTAGTTAATTAATGTCGAGAATTGGGAAAGATTACAAAAATATTTCTCTTGTTTGTCCATACTCTATGACCCAACCGCGTTAGACATTTACACCATCAATGTCACATCTTCTCTCAATAACACCATACGTAAAACTATTAGTATCTTCCACGTTTTCTAGCATCCAGAGCAACATTGAGACAATCTCACATTCGGAACACACCTAATGCTGATACTAAGATCCAGAGGTTGTCGACACCCAGGATTTCCCCATATCATGATACCAATCAAGCCTCATCAACTCACACTATAGTTGATATTTATTCCCACACCATTATAGTGTTAGCACTAATCCTGTGTGCAATATTGGCACCATTACTTCTCATAGTCCTGAGACATGTCATATGTTACAAACATTCAAACAACTTAGGATTCAACATCAAACTCATAAAGACGAAGAAAATATTGCCCCTCAAACACCACCTAGGTTGCAAGAACTTACTCCCACTCATCAACAACCCACCATTAGTGAAATTATACCACCACCTAATGATGATGACACATAGCATCACATATGATTCATTTCCTTGTCTGTAGGAACCATGCTTCATGTTGTCTGCACATCATTTTTTGGTGTCGAGACTGCTAAACCCACCACATAGGTGGTATCATCACCGACGGTGCAGACCCATTATATCTACGCATTTCCAAATTTGTTAAGTTCTATGACATCAATCACCGAATCATATTTTTTCTTGTCAACCAACACACCTAAGCCTGAGCTCCAACCTCAAGGCCCAACACAACCCAATTTAGTGCTAGTTGATTTTTTTCATTCAAACGAAGATATTCTAAAGGTCATGATAAAAATTGAATGTCTATGGTATACCATGCAAAATCAATCATACTTTTTGCTTGAAAAAACTTTTGTACCTAATGACACACCTAGCCTTGATATTTTCACCATAGAATCAAAAGATTCCTACCTCTAGGAAAGGTATATTGGTTTAAGAATCCTATCCCAGTACCAGATGCATTCGAGGAAGGGAACATGGAAAATATTTCACCTACCATTAAGGTCAATATTTCAAACAAACCTGGCATAATTGAAGAGATCTAAGTGGGGTGTGTGTGCTCTTTGAACGAGGTGGCCTCATACACTGCCCTGTTCTAAGAATATAGGGATATATTTGTATGGGATTACTTTGAAATTCCAAGTATCAGTCCCGCAATTGTGGAACATCATATTGACACCTGGCTTAACACCCACCCCATTAGGAGAAAACAACATCAATTACACATCTCTAAGGAAGAATCAATCAAGTGAGACATTGAGGAACTCCAAAAAGTTGGTTTCATAATCCATTCACTTACAAGTCTTGGGTTTCTAACTCTATACGCGTCATGAAAAAATAATGCACCATACGAGTTTGTAATAATTTTTAGGATATGAATAGAGCCTGTCATTGATAAAATTATCGATTATTGTGTAGCTCATGAGGCCCTATCATTCATGGATGAGTTCTCTGGGTATAATTAGATTTAGATTCGCCACATCGATCAATATAAAACAACATTCACAACCCCATGGGGAACATTTTCTTATCGAGTGATTCCCTTTGGCCTTAAAAATGCTGGGGCCACCTTCTAATGATCCATGAATTATATCTTCCATGATATGGTTCATCTCATTCTCACCTATTTGGATGACCTTACTATATGATCCAAAAGGCGCGATCACCATTTGGAGGACCTTTGCCCAGTGTTTCAATGATGTCGACAATATAACCTATGATTGAACCCTCTCTAGTGTGTCTTCTGCATTAATGTGGGATGACTACTAGGATTCATTAATTCCTAGCAAGGTATTAGAGTCGACCCTCTCAAAGTCCAAGCCATTAAGGAAATTTCACCTACAAAAATTTAAAAGAAACTCCAAAGCTTGCAGGGTAAGGCTAACTCCTTACGCCACTTTTTTCCCAACTACACCACTCGTGCACATGGATTCTTGCGCCTACTTCATCAGGATATCCCTTTCCACCGAGACTAGGTGGCACAAGACTCATTTGAAGCCATAAAAGACACATTGTCTCAGGCACCTTTGATAAGCCCAAATGAGATCTCTGAGGGTTTATTTGTAGCTCTATGATGTCTTTTTCTTCTCTTTCTTGATCATTGGATGATGCTTCTTGATGAAAGTATATGCTTATTTGGAGCGGAGCTCCACAAACATCTTTAGCAGGGTCATTAACCCCAGGAATATCTTCATCATTGGAATATGCACAATAATTTTCAAATAGAGCATCCAATGGATATAGTATTTTGCAATAATGATTAAATGCCATATGAAAAACCTTTAAGGAAGATATGTTGCCACAAGGTATTATTCTGTACCAAATTCTAAAATTGTCTTCTAAATATTACATGAAAAAATTCATTTGCGCATCTTCAAAAACAATACAATACTATTCCATGCATTCATGAAAATCCTTAAGGTGTTGGTCCGACCTTCTATCTATGTTTCCAGTGAATCTAGGCAAGTAGGTATTCCATTCGTGAAATGAAGGGACACAATTGGGATAACCAACAATAGAAGAAAAATATAGTGGGGAAATATTTTTGGCCAAGAGTGTAGGAAGGGCCGCATTGAAAACCTCCCTAGGTGAGTGATGTTGATTTCAAAGGTAGGGAAAGTTTTGGCTACTTTAGCATCAAAGAGAGTATGAGGCTACTTGAAATCCAGGATGATCAAATAGAGATATAGACAGTGGAGTCATCAGGATGTTTAAAATCAAATTGAAAGAGTGGAGTTACCAGGACGTTTAAAATCAAATTGAAAGAGTGGAGTCACCAAGGTGAGAGGTATTCAACCCACACTTCCCTTGCTCACCTGACAGAGGGAATGTAAAAAAAATCCATACCCAGGGAAATGTATTTAACAATTCCTTCCCTGGCAATGATGCCAGAATTTAGATGTTGTGGCCTTTCCCAACACTTGGAGCAGGGTTGCTTCCAAGGATAGTAAAGCTTCCTAGAGACAACCTCTAGGTTGATTGTAGACGAATGCCCATGACATCTTAGATAGAGGAGTGCCTTGGAAGTTTATTAGTGGGGCTCTCTATTGCAATCCAATTTTCACATAGTTGGAAAAAGAGAATAAAAGGGGCTTGGTTCAATATTATTTCATTCCAGTAGACTCAAATGCATACAGAGATCTAAATGCACAAGGGGTAGATCTAGTTCATCTCAAGGAGAAATGATTGGTTTTGGTCGCTGACACACAAGTTTCGATGTATAGGGTTGTAAAAAAGACAAAGTCCTAAGCAACAATGTTCCAACAGAAATATGGAAGATGGAAGAGGTGGAAGGGTAGGAATAGTTGAGCGTGAATTAAGGTTCCAAACTATATGGTTCATGAATACATGTGTCACCCAATAACCTTAAGTAAATATGTGTACATTATAGGTACTATAGGTTATTAATTAACACAAGTAAATTTTTAACTACACAAGTAATCCTCACTACTTAGCAACAAATATACAACCATGAATGAGGGTGAAACCAACAACTTAATAACACTGTTTCAATAGAAGAGAAACATAGATGAAGTGGGAAACAAAGACAAAAACATACTACATATTTTTCTGATAGAAATCAACATAATAGTTTCATTGATCCTTAAGAGTCCAAATCACCAGTCCATTACATTCATTAGTGTACTTCTCAAGTCCCTTATGAAAAGTAGTTAGAACCAAAATGGAGCCATAGAATTGGACCACTACGGGAGAAAAATTCCTGGAACCACTTTAAAGTGTTTCTTCCCCCTATTTATATAGAGGGGGATATTTTAATCAACAAGTACACAATATCTCAGCCAAGGGCTAACTGTCCAATTGACTAGCTGTCTTGGTCCATGATAGCTCCACTGACAAAATGATTCTAAATGATTTGATTATGTTCTTGAAAATACATAGAAATTATAGAAATAAAAGAAAAAGGAAGAATTTAATGATAATGGGAGGAAGTATCCCTATGCCATTCCTAAGATTTTCCCCTAATCAGGCCACATCTTTGTCATGATGTGCCTCTCCTACTGCTCAGGCAGTTCCTGGCACCTTCGTCTTAACTACTTGATTTTCCCACTCTCTGGAGCTCAAAGGGATAAACTATAAGTTTCTTGCTACGATACAAAGACATGGATCAAAAAGGTAGTACTACATTTCATGACTACATGGAGCTCCATGCTGAGCCATTAAGTTTTCCTGAGGACAAGTGAGCAGAGCAATTTAATTCATTTTTGTTGGTCTTGTAGTCCTTGGTTTCTTGGTGTAGAGTTTTCCACAGGATGAGCTCCTTTTCAACCAACTTCTTCATGCCCTCATTTACTCCCTCAACTGCCTAACCCATACACCTTTAAGGATTTGTTCTCCATTATCATAAATCTTACACATCAGAGCTCTTAAAATTTTTAGACTTTCCAAAACAACAAATTGTGATTTACTTTGGCCCCATTCGCTTTGAGCCCTTCTTGCATTTCTTCTCATATGAATGGGGGGTTGTGACCTGGGGCTTAGCTCTAAGGTGCTAGAGCCTTTGGACTCATGTCTGGGAACCCTTTTACTTTGTTATATATTTGGTCCCCTTTTCTTTTATTTTCCTCTATAGACCATGCGTTTGGCCAAATATCGGAGGTCAACAAATCAATGATTTCCAATCCATTTCCTTGGTGTACCATGCACTGCACCTTAGGACCTCCAATATCTGATCACATGACTTTTACTTAAGGAATTTTCTCCTTTTCTTTCGACTTTCAAAGTGAAACTTCAATCTTCTCTAACGTTTGATTCTGGAGTCCATTTGGGGAGTTCTATATATGTTTGGAAAGCTAATTTCGAGCAATATTCAATGGAGAGGGTCTGATTTAACTTTGAGTGCTTATGTGGCTTGGAAGATGGTTGCAAACCTCTCTCCTCTTTTTCCTTCTTTTTTCCATTGAAAACACATTTTGCAGAGGGTGACAACATTTCCCATGATAAATTATATCAACTATTTTAGTTAGCATCCACAAATTACAAATGGTCTCTCGAATCATTACTGACTTAGATTCCTTTTTTCTTATATAAATATATACTATGAAAATATGACAATATATAGTAGATAGCATGTGGACTTTATTTGTAATCTTAATTTATTATAATATAAGAATTTCCCACTCACGAATGTACTTGAATACTTATTAAGGTTGTGCTGGTGAATTTATAAGCCTTCAATCAGAGGAAAAACACTAAGTTGGGACCGCTTAAGGTAAAGCTTTGTGCAATATTCATTTCCTATACTTTTAATGTAGTGTAGTTTCTATTTCATTTACTTGCAAAGTAGATTGTAACGGACGTGTTTTTTATGTAGTTGTGTGTGTGTGAGTGTTAATTTAGTATTTGTTTAAGGATTCAAATATTATGCCTATGTATAGTATTATATGCAACTATTTTTGTTTTGAAAGGTCATATACATAGAATGTGGGCGAATATTTAATAAAAAACATGTAAATTAATATTAAATTTGGTAATTATTTGGTGAATATTATCCATTTAATCATATATAAGTTAAAAATGGGTGACTTTGTAACCAAATGAGAAAATATTCCTTTTAGAAACGGTGCAAAAAATAGCCAATTAGAGAATTTATGCCCCTAAAGGTTTCCCTAATTTCATTTCTTATGGTGTGTTGAATTTCATTCTAAATAATTTGTTGAATTTCCTTTTATGCAGATATTTGGGCCATGTTTTGAATTTGAGTTCACAATGTGATGATTTCATAGATGTGCTACAAAATCTAGTTGCTATGAAATCAGTGGCGACTACTACAAAACTGTAGCCTTGCATAGTTGTTTAACCTTAGTAGGAACAATGAAACTTAGCTAAGTATTGAGATGTGGTCTCAATACGTGAGGCACTAAGTAGCTGATATGAAGTATTAAGTTAGGCTCTATCAACACTTTTACTTTATACCGCTAATAGGTTTTTCATGAGTTCAATTTTATGCATATAGAAGTGGTAGTAATCATTATGCTTGTGCATACATCATCGAGAGCCTCACAATTCATTAGACCCTAGGTTGAAATATTAAATAATAAGTGAATACAAATATTTCCTTATATAGGAATCAAATATCCATGTCGTCAATATTGTATCACATGATAGTGTCAAGGTGGATCCTAACCAAATCAAAGATACGAGGGAATGTATAATCCTTAATACCTTTAGGAAACTTAAAGGATTCATAGGAATGATAGGATATTACCACAAGTTTGTCAAGAATATGGTCAAATGGTGATCAGGAGATCAAATTTATGCTTGAAAATGAAAGTTCCTAGAACTTCTTGCAACTAGTGTCAAATTGAAGTGTCTATCATTCTGAATCCAACGACATCCATTTCACCTCAATCCAACACAGGGAGCTCAAGTTATAACCCGCTGACCAATTTCCCAAATAGGTAAAAAAGGGAAAAATTTGGGTTTTGACTGTGTTTATTGGGTTTTTCAGGACTAGTGGCAGGCTACCACTTGACCTCTCTCCATTGGTTAAGAATTCAAAGGTTTTTAGGTGATGTAGATTGGTTGTTAGGTGGACCAATAGTAAGAAGCCATGTGGGCCAATCTATGGCAACAACGTGGCCTCCTCTTACTTGCAAATTTTTTGCATATGGCTAGAGTTGGCCTCTATGAGGTTTGAACTTGAGACCTCCATGGTGGCAACACAATGCTTCACCACTGCGCCACCGGTGGTTCTTGTAAACCATAGCGTTGAAATACTATTTGAAGTTTACGTATGCACATATGGGGGAAGGGGCCAAGGCTAAGCCCTAGCCCCCGACCACACCCCACACCACAGGAATGGCGAGGGGGGCCAAGAGCTAGGGCTTAGCCCCAGATTGAGGTCCCAACACCAACAAATGATAGCCATCATATCATGTTTCATTCCCTGGTGTGAACATATCGAAGGGTAGAGGTAAGGGCCTTTTCCCAAGGTCACAACTGCTATCATATGCCTGCAGCAGAGGTTAGCAAAGGTGACATCCTGGAGGCACTAAAGGAAGGCCTCAACCCAGGTTGTATGACCCTACTCATGGATGTGAAAGGCACTTGGAGAAGGCCCTAAAGAAGAGGGGCTAGCCCCAGGTCTCGTGGACTGCATGTGACCCCAACAACAAAATAAAAGGGCTCTCATGAGTAGGGTAGGTGTTAAGGCCCAACCCATGGACCCGTAGCGCAATATGACCCTAAGCCTAAATTTTAAGGGGCTAGGCCAACGGGGGCAGGCATTAAAGCCAAAACCTTAGCCTTATGCATCCATATGGCCACAAATTTCGTTCCCAAGGAGTTAGAGGAAGATTTAATGGTCCAACAAAATGCACCCAAGGAGGGAAAATTTGTTGCTCAGTTAGCAATTTTTAGGGTAGAATTGTAGGATCATTAGCTAGAAGGGAGAAATTGTAGGATGGTTAACAATTAAGTTCATGGATGTGCTTGTAGCCCATAACTTTATGAGTTTTTCACCAAATGGAGCTCAAAAAGAGGTTAACTGGGGGTTTTGTATGTTCTCAATCAATTGGTGACCTCTTCTTTATGTTTTAAGCACATATAAATGGCCTTTTTTTAGGTTGGAGCCTAAGGGGTGTATGGATCAAGCAAGGATTAGTATCATTTTCTAAGGGTGTTGAGAATGAATAAGACCTTGTAGGGGTTTCTTCACCTTTAGAATTGATTTGCAGTAGTTGATACCTGCAAGGTTCATATCTTGGAAAATTTTCTCCCTATGTCAATATGAGGGAAGCTTGGATTATGTCCTTCTTTTTGCATGTATGCTCATTTTCAGATGAGGTCTAGGGTCTTTATAGAAGACCCCTTGTATTGATCTAGTTTACATGGTGATTGCAGGTTGTCATGTTGTTTTTTATGTTAGAGTTCTCTATAGGAGAACATTTCCTTGAAAGGGAAATAGACTCATGGTCATCAACGTCCTTTATGTACTTCATTTTTACACTGAAATATGAGTGGTCTAGTCATGTTGATAGATCCAGATATGTAGCCTAGGAGTGGTGAACTCTATCATCAAACCTCGTGTTTCTCTTCTCTATGCCTACATGAATTATGTATGTTATGTTCATTATGATTATCTTGCACATGAGAACTAATTCATGCTTGAAGGGACACTAAACAAACATGTTTCTTATGATGACCCATTTTCATGCTTGCAAAGTGTTATCACGGTCCTCCTTTTTGTTTCATTTTATTTTGGAAAGAGAAGCAAAAATCACCTATTCCACTTTGAGATCAGTTTGGTATCAGATCACAAGTTTACCAAGTTGTAAGATAGGCAGCCAAAAGAGTATCCAAGGGCTTAAGGAACAAAATTTGGTTCTTCGAATGGATTACATAGAGTTGAGAATGATGTTGGAGATAGTTGAAGAGGAGAAGAGACACATGCACTTTGTGTTGCAACAAGTGCTTGATGAGAAAGTTGTAGAAAGTGCTACTCCTACACCAGAAAAAGAGGACTCTCCACAATCCTAAGCGACCTTCAAAACAAGATGGTGTAAGAAGAGAACCCAAAAGCCTAGGAGAGGCAAAATTTGGGTAGACATTTTGTGAACATGTTTTGTAAATTGTTTGTAAATACATGTTGTCATTACCTATTTAGGTACTTTTGTAAAGTGAACATTATTATCACTA
This sequence comes from Pinus taeda, assembly GCA_000404065.3. Classification (NCBI taxonomy): domain Eukaryota; kingdom Viridiplantae; phylum Streptophyta; class Pinopsida; order Pinales; family Pinaceae; genus Pinus; species Pinus taeda. Next base: position 121,930 of record APFE030202104.1, read on the forward strand.
TGTTCAACAAGTAGATGTTTTCATTGATGTATTTATTGGAATTTTATAAGTCCACATGTTCAAGGAATTTTTAGTGAATGTAAAACGTTTTTCAATCAAGTTTCTCTACAAATTGTCCCATGTTCACTGATACAAGTATTCAAGATGAAACTTGTGCGAATCAAATATTCATTTTCAAGATTGTATAAGATGATTGTACCTGTAGGCAAGACCAATGTTGTCAATTGAAATTTTGTAATGCAGATTGAATTTTTGGGTATTTTTGAGTTGAGTCCTCTTTATATACACTAGGGAAGTAAACTTTTGGAGTCCAAAAGTTCCTAGTGGGGAGGATTGATCAAGTGATCAAATTTATGCTCGAAACTGAAAATTCTTAGAACTTGTTGTAACTAGTGCTAAATTGAAGTGTCCTTTGTTTTTAATCCAACGATGTTCATTTCACCTCAATCCAACACCGAGAGCTCAAGTTATAGCCTACTTTCCGTTTTCCCAAACAGGAAAAAACATGACAAAATTTGGGTTTTGATTGTGTTTTTTGGGTTTCTGAGGACCAGTGGCAAGCTGCCACTTGGCCTCTCTCCATTGGTCAAGAATTTTCAAGTTTCTGGTTGGTTGATATTTTTTTTAGGTGGACCAATAGTAGGAAGCCATGTGGGCCAATCGACAGTAGCCATGTGGCCACCTCTTACTTGGAAAAAAATTGTATATGGCAAGAGGGAGCCTCTACGAGTTTTGAACTTGAGACCTCCATGGTGGCACCACAATGCTCCACCACTACACTACCAATGGCTCATGTAAACTATAGTGCCAAAATCATATTTGAAGTTTATGTATGCGCATATGGAGGAAGGGGCCAGGGCTAAGCCCTAGCCCCCAACCACACCCCACACCACAAGACCGATGGGGGGAGACAACAACTAGGGCTTAGCCTTAACCTAATGTACCAACACCAAAAACCAACAACCATCAGACCATGTTTCATTCCTCGAGAAAACAGATCAAATGGCAGAGGTAAGGGCCTTAGCCCAAGGTCACAACTGCTATCATATGCTCGTAGAAGAGGTTAGTTAAGGTGCCAGCCCAAAGGAACTAATGGAAGGCCTCAACCCAGGTTGGATGACCCTCCACATGAACCTACACATGAATGTGAAAGGAACTTACAAAAGGCGCCAAATAAGGGGGCCTAGCTCTAGGTCTCGTGGATTGCATGTGACCTCGATGATAGAGGAAAAGGGCTTTGATGGGTAGGGTGGGTGTTAAGGCCCAACCCATGGACCCATGGTGCAATATGACCCTAATCCCAACTTCTAAGGGGCTACGCCAGTGGGGGCAGGCGTTAAGGCCCAACCCTCAGCCTTATGCATCCATATGGCCACAAGTTTCGGTCCCAAGGCATTAGAGGACAATTTAATGTTCTGAAAAAATGCACCTGAGGAGGGCGTGTTGAAAATAGCAACAAGAAATTCTAAAAATAGAAATATTATAAATAGCATTGCTATAGATAACATTTCAGGGACCAGTGCGGAAAATAGTAACAAGGAATGATAAAATAGAAATGCTAAAAATAACATCGCTATAAATAGCATTTCAGGATATATTCCAATTTTAATTAGTCCCTGAATTAAAATTGAGAATTAAAATTCTAATTCAGTCTCAATAGCTGTTTGAAAAAAAATTAATTAATTCATCTTGAGTTAATTAGTTGGTGAAGACATGTAACAATTATCCCTTTGATTGAGGAAGTTATCCCTTAATTAAGGAGATAAGGATGAGTTGTATTTGAGTTGTAATTAGTTAGCTCAGTTAACTGAGTTAAGTCTAGTTAAATTAGTTCCAAACAGTTGGAGGAACTAATTGTGAGTTCAGTCAATTAATGCACCCATGCATGCAACTAGTGTTCTCCAAATAACTGAATATTCTCTCATAAATAGCTCATGCATGTCAGTTTAGAGACAGACCCAGTTGATATTAAAGACAAGGACATTGTAAAATCAATTGGGGGAATTTTCCTATATAGGAAACTCACCCATGCAGAAGGAATTATCTCCTTCAGGATTGCGCAGTTATTTTAGAGGTTAGTGAGCAGTGTGTGAGGTAACTACACACAGGTGGCAGCTTGAGGACCCAGGAGAAACTGCGCAAGGAAATAGGAGGCTTGAAGGACTGAAGGAAGGCACAGGTGTTGTCTATTCTGTCTATGAGCAACAATGAGGGATTGTACTAAGAGTTGGATAGATTGTGAGCTAAAGCTTTGTGTAATTCTGAGATATTTCCACTTGTATGATAATACAAATAACTGAGGTTTTCCCCTGAGTATTATTCTGTGTTTCATGTGTATGATTTCTTCTTCATCTGTTATATGTGTTCTATTTGATCTTACTCAAAATCGATTAAACTTCCGCAAGTTTGATTGTAGAAGTAGATCAAGTATTTTGCTTTAGTATATTGCATTATTAGGTGATCTACAGTGAAAATTTCTACATAGTATCGGAGAAAAGGTGATCAAAACGGAGAACAATATACAAAGAAAGGAGAAGTCCAAATTTTGAAGTTCTTGATTGTAGGTACATAATAAATTTCTTATCACATCTCAGAGTTCACTAATGGAGTTCAATGGCTTGAGACTCGAGTATACCCTAGATGGCAGCTCGAATTACATAGCCTAGAAGGTTGCATGGAAGTGGTACTATAAGACAATGGTTTGAAGGACTTCATTGATCAGGAAGTCCCTAAGCCAACAACAGCTAATGCCCAAGAATTGGTGGAATGGAATAAATGTGTGGCGAGAGTGAGGATGATTCTTCTGGAGGGAGTTCGAGACCACATTGTCTCAAGTCTCCGCGGGAACAAGACACCGTTTTCAAAGTGGAAGACATTGAAGGATCTATATTAGAACAACAACAATCAGAGGAAGTTGGCGCTGAAAGATAAGCTTTAGAAAATCAAGTGTGAAAAGGGTGACACGATCTCTACATATCTGAACAAGCTCACCACCTACAAAGATGAGCTTGGAAGTGTAGGAATCATGACAACCAATGATGATATGGTGAGTCTTGCTCTCCTTGGTCTTCCTAAGAGCTGGCATAACGACTAGGACTCAGTGAATGGAAGAGAGAAACTTCTAGATTGGGAGTGACTGTGGTCAGATATGATGCAGGAGGAGCTCAAGAGAAGCACCAGAGATGGTTCTCCATCCAAGGAGGAAGAAAAAAATTGCGCCTTAGCGAGTAAGGCAAGGAAAGGGAACGATAAGGATTCTCATCCCAAATTGATTTCTTCTCATGGAGGGAAGAATATTGACAAATCTAAAGTGACATGCTTTAATTGTCATGAGGTGGGCTGTTATGTAACTAATTTTCCATTGAAGAAATCCAAGAAAGGATCCTTGGAAGGATCTGAAGGTGAGGCATTGGCCTCTCAGTTCAAATTGGATTTTACCCTCATCGCATGCATGGTTTCATCGATGATGGGTTGTGGTTGGTTTCTTGATAGTGGAGCCTTATTCCACATGATCAGTGACAAGAGCTTGTTCAGTACCTTGAAGGAGAAAGACCTCAAGATACTCATAGAGATGGCTAATGATGAAAAGTATAGTGTTTGAAGAGTGAGCCCGATTTCTTTTTAGAGGGAGCATGGAGCTCGCATTACCTTGACAGATGTGAAGTATGTGCTAGGACTGAAGAAGAACTTGGCATCGATCGCGATGTTGGAAGAAAAAGGCTATGATGTAGTCTTCAGTAAAGGAAAGATTTTCCTTAGACACATCACCACGGGATAGGTGAAGCAGATCGGTTCATGAGTCAAGAACTTGTATGCTCTTGAGGTTCAAGATGCATGCAAAGCCTTGAGGAGCAAGGTAACTGTTAGGGACTTGATGGTTGAGTGGGAAAGTACATTACCTCTCAACATGCAACACCAGAAGAAATCTCAAACAATTGTGGAGGAGCCACAATTGGTGAAGTAGCTTTAGGAGGTTGTGGAGTAGCCACAACTAGAGAAGCCGAGAGGAGACCTAGTGGAGGCATCCACTCATGCAGAGACCTCCAGTAGGGGGAAATTTTGAGCCAAGTGGGTAGAGGGATCACATGCATACATACCTCTAGGTGGAAGGTGGGGCGATGTGGAGTGATAGTCCCAAGAAGGTTGGAATAGGGGTAGGATCCTTGAGGTACCCAACCTCTTTGATTAGATCTTGCTATGGGAGCCCTGGCGAGGAGTAGCAGGATTGGTTGAGTGGGTAGAGACAGATGCAGATGGAGAGGTAGAGGGAGCTTCAACATTAGAGGGTGTTTCCAGCCCAACTGGGAGTTCAATTGGGAGATCAGTTACTTACTTCTCAGTAACTGAGTTGCAGTGCAACAGTGGGTAGCACAATGCAACATGATGAGAGGAGGTGAAGTGCGGATGCATGCTGGGAGATAGGACCTACAGTAGCACGGAAGCAACAACAAGAATCAGTGTGATTGATGCAGTCATAGATCAAAGTGATAGAGGCTAGAGTAGTCAGACACTGAAGAGCAAAGAGGTGCAGAGTTTTCAGTCGACAAAGGCAATAACAGTCAGAGAATTTCATGATAGAGGCATCATTCTGATTCAGGTTGGATATATATATATATTTTTTTTCTGAGTTGCTTGAGAAACAACACTAGTGAGAAGTGTTGCATGTAAAACATTCCAAAGGTTCAGGATCGGGTTGGAGTTGAATGCCTTTCTTGTTAAGAGGGAGTTTCGAAAATAGCAACAAGAAATGCTAAAAATAGAAATGCTATAAATAACATTTCTATAGATAGCATTTCAGGTACCAATGTGGAAAATAGCAACAAGTAATAATAAAATAGAAATGCTAAAAATAGCATTGCTATAAATAACATTTAAGGATATATTCCAATTTTAGTTAGTCCCTGAATTAAAATTCGAATTTAGTCTCACTAGTTGTTTGAAAAATAATTTATTAATTCATCTTGAGTTAATTAGTTGGTGAAATTCAAACATGAAGTCTTTGTGAAGACATGCAACAATTATCCCTTTGATTGAGGAAGCTATCCCTTAATTAAGGAGATAAGGATGAGTTGTATTTGAGTTGTAATTAGTTAGCTCAGTTAACTGAGTTAAATCTAGTTAAATTAGTTCCAAATAGTTGGAGGAACTAATTGTGAGTTCAGTTAGTTAATGCACGCATGCATGCAACTAGTGTTCTCTAGATTTCTAATTTTCTCTCATAAATAACTCATGCATGTCAGTTCAGAGAAAGACCTAGTCGAGATTAAAGATAGGGAAATTGTACTATCAGTTGGAGGAATTTTCCTATATAGGAAACTCATCCATGCGGAAGGAATTATCTCCTTCAGGATTGTGCAGTTATTTCAGAGGTTAGTGAGCAGTGTGTGAGGTAATTACACATAGGTGGCAGCTTGAGGACCTAGGAGAAACTATGCAAGGAAATAGGAGGCTTGGAGGACTGAGGCACATGTGTTGTCTGTTCTATCTATGAGCAGTAGTGAGGGATTGTGCTGAGAGCTGGATAGCTTGTGAGCTAAATCTTTGTGTAATCCTGAGATATTTCCACTTGTATGACAATATAGATTGTGGTGTTTTTAGCTGAGGCTTTCCCCAGAGTATTCTTTTGTGTTTCATGTGTATGATTTCTTCTTCATCTGTTATATGTGTTCTATTTGATCTTGCCCAAAATCGATTAAGCTTCCGCAAGTTTGTTTGTAGAAGTAGATCAAGTATTTTTCTTTAGTATATTGCATTATTAGGTGATCTACAATGAGAATTTCCACAGGGCGAATTTGTCACATAGTTAGCGATTTTCAGGGCAGAATTTTAGGCTCATTAGCTAGAAGGGAAAAATTGCAGGATGGTTAATAGTCAAGTTCATGGATGAGCTTGTAGCTCATAAATTTTTGAGTTTTCCACCAATTGGAGCTCAGAAAGAGGTTACCTGGGGGTTTTTGGATGTTCTAAATCTATTGGTGACCTTATTTTATGTTTTGAGCACATCTAGATGGAAGTTTTGTAGTTTGGAGGCTAAGGTTTTATGGATCAAGCAAGGATTGGTAGCATTTTCTAAGGTTGTTGAGCATGAAGAAGACCTTGTAAGGGTTTCTTCACCTTCAAAATTATTTGCAACACCTGATACCTGCAAGGTTCATCTCTTGAATTTTTTTATCTCTATGTCAATATGATGGAACCTTAGATTATGTCCTTCTTTTCTCATGTATGCACCTTTTCAGATGAGGTCTAGGGTATTTATAGAAGACTCCTTGTATTGATATAATTTACATGGTGATTGTAGGTTGTCATGTTGTTTTTATGTGAGATTTATATGTAGGAGAATATTTCCTTGAAAGGGAAATAACCACATGATCATCAACATAATTTATGTACTTCATTTTTACACTAAAATATGAGTGGTCTAGTCATGTTGACAAACCCAGAGATGTAGCCCAAGAGGGGTGTTAGGTCCCTATAATACTAGTGATTACCCCATTACTATTGTAGTTGTATCCCTTATTAATATTGTTGTGGCCCTATTGTCCCCATATTGTTATTACTATGCCCCATAGAATCCCTCTATTGTTATTTTGTGGCTTTATATTATTATTGTTAGGGCAGCTGGGTTATATTGTGAATCCTTAGACTACTATATATAGAAAGGAGGTTTTTTAATTTGAATCATCCAAGAATTTTTCATTTATTTAATGTAAAGGAGGTTGCCCCCTCGAAGAGGCTGAATTCTAAGGCGTTGATCTATCTTTTCTATCTTTTCTTGAGATGGTTCCATAACATTTGGTATCAGAGCTTTAGATTTTAGGGTTTCGCTGCTCCAAACAGGTCATCGTGGCATTTTCGCTATAACTTTTTTTCTGTGACGTTTCAGAAGTCGCAAAGAAAACCCATTTGAGAAGAAATTACGCTGAACCTTGGGTCCTAATTTCAGAGCTTTTCACTAGATATTTGCGGAGATATGATCTGAGGAAGTTGGTCTTTTTGCAGACTCCTGAATTACATTCCAAACAGGTGACCTGGGGAAAATCGTCATAACTTTCTCTTTGGCGATCGGATTGAAATTTCGTAAGAAGGTGCAGAAAGAGGACGGACTGTAGTTTCTTGTATGCATTTTTCAGATCCAAAGGTCAAAACAGTGACTCATGGCACGTCGTACAAGTTCTCTCTACTGAACTAGTCTATAATCAAGTCACT